>RYFJ01001646.1:0-129025 GCA_003991445.1 Oryza meyeriana var. granulata
GCTGACATAGAGCGGACGAGTTCTATAACTTCCGAATGGGACGACTCCCGGAAAGAACATAAACACCTTTTCCGGCTGACATGATAGCCGACGAGTCTTAATTTTCGAGTAGTATACTACTCGGGGAAAGACTAAACACCCCCTTTCCAGCTGACATACGCTGAAGAGTCCACTATACAGAGTGCTATCCTACTCGGCAGACTAATAAACGCCACATGTCGACTGACATTGAAGTCGAAGAGTCCTATATACGAAGTAGTTCCTACTCGGCAGACCTATAAATCATATCCGGTTGACATATACCGAAGAGTCTTCTGTACCAGTAGTTTAATCTCTGGGAAAGACATCACAAGCTGTTAAAGCATCTTGACTTCATGTTTAATTGTTTTCACCAATTTAAGCAAAACCAAAGCGGGCTACACCTAATAGTTCGCCTATTCGGCGCACACTATTCCAACATCTACATCAGACCTTCATAGCCTCGCTGCCAGCTGACAAGTGAAGCAGGACTCGGGGAGAAGCACACTCAGACAAAGATTACTCGGACATGCACTCGGAAAAGACTTCACCGTGGAAGATAGCAACTCGCATCAGCTGTGACTCAACTATGAAGGTCTCGGTGGGCTACTGTGGATGCCATGGCCCGGTAACTCTGACAAGCATTGGGCACTCGGATAGAGGTTGGGCTAGCCTTGTATTAGAGATATAGCTAGCATTCGCAGACTTCGCCTTGTATAGAAGGAACATACAGTCCTGTCGGTTTACGTTTAATCTCTAAGGGGAGATCTCCTAGTCGTAATGCCATGGGACTCCTACCTGTAACCTGTCCCCCGAGTATCTAAGTGAGGCAGGGCGCCCATGAGGGAGAAAGACTCATAGAAAGCCAACGGCCATACATTCATCAGAACTACCCCACCGATAGCCTCAAAGGAAACATACCAAACTGACGTAGGTATTACCCACATGGAGGGCCTGAACCGTAAAAATTTCCTTGTGTTCTTTGCAATCCACGAGTTTTCCATCCGCGGAAGCAGCTCCCATAATTTATTCCGTGTAAAACAACACAGACGGACATCTCTCCCCTCTCGGCCTAACCATGCGCTGCTCAAGGCCCTAAGGCGAGCGACGAGTTCGAGGAGAGAGTTGTCCGATGTCCTGGCGATGTGAGGGACTTCGTATAGTAGGTCGATCGAAGAGATGGCGACGGCCCTGAGGCTGACTGGCGCAACGCCCGGCCTAGCTCCTCGGCTGGCCAAGATCGGATCTGCCTCAGCCAAGAAAAGGTTGGCCGAGTTGATGCGACGAAATCAAGGCTCCCCGAAGTGAGATGTGTCTCCCGTGGAGAACTTGTCGCCCTTGACTCCTGTTGATGGATCCATTCGAATCTGTTGATGAAGAAAACTGCGCCGGTCCCTACCTGGGGCGCGCCCAACTGTCAATCTTTGCACCGGCAATAATACTATGAGGGTTACTCGGCGAACTGGGGAATTGGTGGATTGCAGAGAACACGAGAAATTATTGGTCAGGCCCTCAATGTGAGGTAATACCCTACGTCCAGTTGAGGTGTATTCCTCTGAGGTAGATTTGTGATCATGATCTGGGGTGCCCTCATGGCCGCCCTGCCTCCCTTTATATACTAGGGACAGGGGTACATGCAAGGATCCCAGTCGGATACGACCAAGGATTTCCTATTAGAGATAGAATCCTATCCGACTAAGGCTATGTTTCCTTATTGTACAAGGCATAACCTGCCGGGATGCTATCTTATCTCTATTACTGATCTAGCCCATCCTCTAGCGAGTGGCCCATTGCTGGTAATGAGTACCCGGGGCCAACACGGGGGGGGTGGGGCATGTGAGAAATGCTCTTAAAGTCTTGGAAGGCTTGCTGGGCTTCGGGAGTCCACTGGAAATTGTCTACTTTTCTTCAATAGCTTAAAGAAGGCATGCCCGTTCGCCAGCAGTCGGAAATAAACCGGCTGAAGTGCTGCCATGCAGCCTGTCAGCTTCTGGACATCCTTTTGGTTTATTAGTCGGGGGAGCCATGTTTCATGCCGCATGCGAGACGATGAAGCACGAGTAGTTTAACTTGCTGGATGGCACATTGAAGGCGCAACTTTCCGGGTTCAACTTCATATTGAATCTTCGAAGATTTTTGGAAGGTTCCTTCTAGGTCAGTGATGAGGTCTTCTTTGGATTTGTCTTGATCACGACGTCGTCGACGTAGGCTTCCATGTTGCCCGATTCTGATGTGTCGATGTAGACACCGCTGAATTGCTCCGTTGAATACGTATTGCACAGCGTTTTTATTATTTTTATTTTCAAACCGAAGCGGACATAGTGATGTAGCAATTCGCTCCAAATGGCGTGATAAAAGATTGTCTTAAGGCAGTCCTCCTCTTTCAAGCCGATCTGGTGGTTTCAGCCCGAGTAGCAGTCAAGAAAACTGAGAAGGTCGCACCCTGTAGTCGAATCCACCACCTGGTCTATTCTCGGTAAACAAATGTCCTTAGGGCACGCCTTTGTTGAGATCGGATTTGTAGTCATGCACGATGCGCCATTACCCTTTTTCTTCTGGACCAGAACTGGTTTGCCAGCCAATCCGGGTGGTACAACCTCTTGATGAACCTGACTGCGAGAAGCTTGGTTATCTCTTCCCAAATAGCATACTTTTGGTCTTGAGCATAGCGCGCCGCAACCGTTGCTTGACTAGCTGTTCTGGCTTCTGTTGAGGGGTGCTCGATCACCTCCCTTGTACGCTCGGCATGTCGGACGGTTTCCACGCGAGATGACTTTGTTGGCTTCGGGGAGGAAGGTGACGAGCGTGTCTTCCTATTTGGGGTCGAGTCCAGTCCGACTAGAGCAGTCTTGGAGGGGTCGGAAGGGTCTGGGATCTTCTTTGTGTCCGAGTCCGCTGAAATTTCCTGACTGCGTTGCTTCTTTCTGGCCGTGGAACATTCTTACATCGACTTCGGTTGGGCAGCTTGCCGAATGCTGTTGCGCCTGTGCTGCCGCCGCTTCTTGGTCTGAGCCAATTCGCAACTCTCTTGTCGCAGTTGAAGCTTGCTTGACGTCGCTGGCGAAGGGAGAGGACTCCTGCTAGCCCTGGCATTTTGAGCACCATGTATTTGTATAGGTGTTGGTATCGCCATAAACTTGGAGCGCGGTCGGTCCGAGTATCGCGTGATACGTAGTCTCGAAGTCGGCGACCTCAAAGCAGATGTTCTCCGTGCGAAAGATATCCTGCATGCCGAAGGTGACTAGCAAGGTGATCTGCCCGAGTGGCGTTGAAGATAGGCCAGGAATTATCCCGTGGAAGGGCGCCGTACTCGGCCGCAGATCTGAACGAGGAATCTTCATCTCATCCAGAGTCTTGGCGAAGAGGATATTGAGCGCACTGCCTCCGTCTATGAGAACCTTCTTCAGCTTGATGTTCTTGATGACCGGGTCCAGGACAAGTGGATAACGTCCTGGGTGCGAAACCTGATCTGGGTGATCTGTGCGAGTGAATGTGATGGACGTCTCTGACCAGCGCAAGTATTGGGGGGTGTTTGTGTAGAGATTGCGTTGACGTCGCGCGCTGTTAGCTTCTGCTTGTGCTTGGACTCGTATGCAGACAGCCCTACAAAGATATGGTTTAACTCGGCCTAGGGATCTTGGAAATTGTCGGCCGGATCCTGATCTGGCTTGTCTTTGCTCTTGTCGGCACCAGACGTTGAAGCCTGCTCGGAAGCAAACTTCTTGAGCATGAATCAGTCTTTGGCCGCGTGCTTGCCCTTGGGGTGGAAGGGGCATGGCCCATTCATGACCTTCTGGTTGTCGTTTTTCCATTGGGGCCACGACTGAGTATGCTCCATGTTGGCCACCTGGTTGTCCGACTTCCGGTTGCGGATGCCGAACTTGATTTGGGATGGCTCATAGTCGGCTTTCGCATTTTGTTCTTTCTGTCGGGTCTCGGGGTTGGTTTTGCCGTCGTATTTCTCGATCCCCGTAGGCTTGAAGCCCGACGGCCAGTCGACGTCCTGGAGCTCATGAGTGAAAGCCGGAACGCCTTCGTCTTCATGAGGGCTTCGGCTCCTGTTGCAGTGGTTATACTGCTCGTGGTTGAGGCCGAAGCGTTCGTAGTTGTCCTCTTGTCGGCAACATTCGTCTTCTTCGCGTTCATGGCGCCGTGCATTGATGGTGTGTCAAAGGTCACGTTGTAGCCAGACTTGGAGATCCTGGTTAGGCCAGCGGTCGTACTGTTGACGTCGTCGGTTGTTATTGGTGGTGTCGCCGAGTGATGTTTGGCGTGATTCCTCATGTGGCTGACTTGAGCCGGCCACCCGACGCTGTGCTAATGTAGATGAGCCTGCTGCCGGAGAACCCAACCTATTGGTTGGTATAATTGTGTCGCCCGACTACTGTTGCTACTAACAGGCAGTAGCTGTGATCATCGCCTTAATCTTGGTGATAGACGGAGTGGCCTGGTGATCAGGCCCGAGTTGGAGCGTGTCCAGTAGGGTTGCAGCGGCCACGACGTTCTATTGTGGCATGACGAAGATGTCGTGGTCGCTGACTTTGGTCTCAAGAATCTATTGCTGGGCGGCTCACCCAGCCTTGCGTAGCCCGTTGTTGCGAGCCTCGCGATCAGCTTTCTCCTGTTGTCGTAGTCGGCACGCCTCCTCCTGCTGCTCCTCTTGTAGTCGGCGCACCTCGGGTAGTGGTGTTGAAGCCATGAAAATCTCGTAGGGCAGGAGAAAACTCGCCAGACTGGAGTCCGAACCAGTGTTCGAACCATTGTCCAACTTAGAGTCGGAGTTTGAGTAATTTATCAAAGTAAGAACGACTCCGACCTCCCTAGATCCAATCTAAAACGACTCTGAGCCATGTCCAAACTGAACCGTGGGGGGTCGGGTCTGCCACATGAAGTGTAGATCTGCGGCGTTGCCAAGCTCATGTGGGAGATTGACGCTCTCCCTCCTTCCTAGCCCGACCCAGGCTGGCTCAAGGCCTAGCGCGAGTCGGACACCGAAAGGGAGAGTTGTCCTGAGGCTCGACGAAGTGAAAGATTGCCGCAGTAGATCGATGAAGGTGACTGCAGCGTCTTGCGGGCCAACTGGTGTAGAGTCGGCTGGTTCCTCGGCCGGTTGGATTGGATCTGCTTCAGCCAAGGTGAGGTTGCTGATCTAGTCGGCGATGAAGTCGAGGCTGCCGAAGGTTATCGTGTCTCCAGGGGAGAACTTGTTGCCGTCGACTCTGGTTGCTGGATCCATCGAGCTTGTAGATGTGAAACTCGCCGGAGCCCCTACCTGGCGCGCCAACTGTCAATGTTTTACACCGGCAATATAACTATGGGGCTACTCGGCGGATGGAAACTCGGTGGATTGCAAAAGAACACAAGGAAATTTTATACTAGTTCAGGCCCTCGATGTGAGGTAATACCCTACATACAGGATGTGTGTCGATCAATGATCTTCTGCCCTTAGGGGGCGCCCTGCCTCCCCTTATATATCGGGGGACAGGGGTACAAGATAGGAATCCCAGCCGGATACGGCCAAGGGATTTCCTTCTTAGAGATACATCTTACCCGGCTAAGACTGTATATTCCTTTCTGTACAAGGCAAAACCTACCGGGTGCTATTATATCTCTAATTACAAGTCTTGGCCCATCCTCTATCCGAGTGGCCCAAATGCTTGTGATGAGGTACCCGGGGCACATGGCCTCCACAAGGCCATTGGTGAGGGTTTTGCCGAGGAGACAACACCCGAAGAAGCATTGGAGTTGATCAGCCAAGCGAGGCTGACTGCGGAGGCGATAGCAAAAGACCTGGGTATGTAGAAAGAAAAAAATTATGTAGTCGGTGTATATAACTTTTGAAAAGACATTTGTAACTATCTGTACAATGCTGCCGAGTAATTGCTTTTTCTCAGTTATCATTAGCTTTACCCGACTACATAGTCTGCGCCAAGTAGATTGATAGGTACTGGAAAAATCGTTCACTTCTAAAAGTGATACTCGGGCAAACGTAGCATAATCATTGTAAAACTTCATAACTTAGATAAAACAAGCTCGAAATTTATTAACACGCCACATAATACATGCAGCCCCTGACTCACTACTCAGTTGGAACAAGCGACGCAGTGAGTCAGAGAAAAAACTTTGTACATATGTATAGAGAAAATAATAGACTCAAGTATAGAAAGGACGTAGCTATTCTATATTTCATGAGTTGCTGACAAGGGAACTATCTTCGATCTTCAGTTGGTACGCGCCCAGACGTGTTACCTCAGCGATAATGAACAGCCCTTCCCACAAAGGGAATAGTTTTTGCCTGTCTTTGGTGGTTTGTATTTTTCTCAAGACGAGATCTCCCACCAAAAAGGCATGGCCACGGACATTTCGACTATGATAACGACGCAAGCCTTGAAGATACCTTGCCGACTGGATAGTTGCAATCTCCCTCGCTTCCTCCAACTGATCGAGTTTGACCAATCGGGCTTCGTTTGATTTGTTTTCTGAGCGGGCCCGAACTTGCGGAGAGCCAAACTCCAACTCAGTTGGTAACATGGCCTCAGCCCCATAGACTAGGAAAAAAGGGGATTGCCCTGTTGCCTGACTAACCGTGGTTCGTTGAGACCAGAGAACAGATGGGAGTTCTTGTACACACCGCCCTGCATATGGTTGTAGTCGATCGAATATCCTAGCCTTGATACCTTGTAAGACCATGCCATTGGCACGCTCGACCTGCCCATTACTCCATGGGTGTGCCATAGAAGCATAACAGATCTTGGTGCTGAAGTCGTCACAGAAATCTTGAAACACGCCGCCCGTGAACTGAGTACCGTTGTCCATTATGGTGTGGTTAGGAGCTCCAAATCAGTATAAGATACTCACGATGAAGTCCTTTGCTCGTGCCGCTGTTATGGTAGCAACGGGTTTTGCCTTAATCCACTTTGTGAATTTATCCACTACGACGAACAAGTGTGTGAACCCTCCTTGTGCTTTCTTGAATGGCCCGACCATGTCAAGCCCCCAAAATGCAAAGGGCCAAGAGATTGGAATTGTTTGAAGTTGTTGAGCTGGAAGATGTGTTTGCCTTGCATAGAATTGGCATCCCCCACATGTGCGAACTATGTCTTTGGCATCTGTTACTGCAGTCGGCCAAAAGAAACCCTGTCTGTAAGCCTTTCTGACTAATGTCCTAGATGCGGCATGGTTGCCACAAATACTCAAGTGGATCGATCGCAGAATCTGCTTGCCCTCCTCGGGTGTGATGCAACGCATGAGGACTCTAGATGCACTTCGACGGTACAGGTCTTCTCCAACTACGAGAAAACATTTGCTTCGACGTTTGATCCATTTGGCTTCACTGCGATCTTCTAGGAGTTCGTCATCCAAGAGGAATTTGACAACTGGAGTCCGCCAATCTTGAGAGATGATCAGCACTTCATTTGTTGCCGGGGTAGGTTCCGCCCCTGACTGTTCAAGCACTGGTTTCTTCTTGACTGACGACTCTAATAGTTGCTCGACAAAAACCCCAATTGGGACCACTTCTCATTTGAATCCCATGTTGGCCAATTCATCTACTGCTTCATTGTATTGTCGCAATACATGAGTGTAACGCCCAGAAATTCGTAACCAGAATTTGTTGACGCCGAAAACCCGCCGGGGGCCGTCCGGCATCGGGTTGACACGCGAAGGCCTGGGAGATTTGCTTCACTCCAGTGCAGGTCCTAAAGTTTGAGGTTCGTAGGCGTGCCAGTCAATTTGACCCTGTAATTGACAAGGAGGAAAGTGTTAGATCAATGAGCCAATCGGCTGGAAGCCGATCTAGACTCGCTTCATCAGCCGATGGCCGATGCACACTATAGCACTTATACATCGGCTTAAGGCCGATGATGGCAAGAGCAATAACGTAATAATAAACAAATATCATGCTAGCCGATCATCGAAGGGATATTCAAAAACCGGCTATAAGCTAGATAAAATAAGCAAGTATAATGCATAAATAAATCAAATAGATCCTAGCTGATCACGGTCTAGTGTTACTGGTGTTGTTATGAAGGTGTGCCTGCACCCGGGCCCTTGCTTATATCGGCTCCCGGGATCTTCGTCCGCTGTCCGGGCCCATACACTGGTCCTTACCCGGGCTCATGCCCGGGCCCTCACCTGGGGTCGTGCCCGGGAACCTACTTGTATTTGTACTTGGATCGGCAGAATAAACCCATCGGCTAGCCCTTAGCCGATTGTAACAATAATACAGGCAAGAACATATAATAAAGTAAGCAATAATGTAAATGATAAATAATTGATAAGCTAGCCGACTACTGAATGGACCGAGCATAGGATAAGACAATGAATAAATGTAGTCGGATTTAACAGATAACTTATCGGCTAAGCACTCCGATAACACCATCACACAACACCATCGGCTCATCAAGAGTAAAGCTATTATCGTCAGTCTAGTAGATCGGACCCAACCGTTGCAGCACAGACCGACAATGATAACAATACCTCAATGGGCCGATAGATATAATGCAATCATGATGAAGATAACTTATCGGCTATGCACTCCGATAAGACGCCTGCGCACAAAGCATCGGCCTAGCAGGACCGGCTTATCACTAGCAGTTCAGTAGGTCGGACCTAACCGATGTAGCACGAACTGATGATAAATCGCTCCCAGTAGGTCGATACAATCTATGCACGCGTGATGTCATATACCTAATCAATCTATAAGATCAAACTGAACTGATGCAGCCATAGATAAAGTAGAATATACCATGGTAAGCCGACTACCATAAACCGACTAGAATATCGGACCTAACCGAGGAAGTCCTAGCCGATTGGTAGCCGGGGTGACGAGACTTACCCTCTCGCAGGAGTTCGGACCTAACCGATGCAGCCTGGCTCGAGAAGCAGGATCCCGTCGAAAGGGTGGCGATGCGCCGAATTTTGTATTGATCTGTAGTTGATGATTTACAAGGTCCCCGGGCATATGTATATATACCCCGAGTTACATGAGTCCTTATAGGACACGGTATATGATTTCCTATCTATAATAGAAAACGCTAACTAGTCCTGACCGGACACGAGATCAGGTTCCCTAAAAAAGATAAATCTTTTCCTAATAAATATAGTAATTAACTGCCACGCACGGTCTTCACGGCTCTTCCTCGGACTCGGCCTGCTCCTTGAACCAATTTCTGTTAACCGACTGCAATTGTTCCCTTGACCGAATCTGATACAAGGCCTTACCAAATTTTGGCGTTAACACATGCCCCCCAATTTCGGAGTTCTCCAATAGGACTTCGAAATTCTTTCACTTTAGGCCTCCAGATTTCTCCCATACCGGGGCGGCCCAAGATAGCCCACTTGCCATAAATGTTTGAAACAGTGCCAACGGCCTCGATTCCCGCTCGGCTGTCATACCTTTATAAAAACGCTTCGTCTTCTTGCCTTTTTTACGCTTTCACATCACCAGAGCACCACCGCTTCATCTTCCACATCCTCACCAAGCTCTAGCGAATCCAGACGAATCATCGCAACCTTCCTTTCCGGCCGTCGATCCCTGCAACTTCTCCTATTTCCGCGATGGCATCGGCATCTGCAGTTCCTGAGGTAATCTTCTCACCCGATTATTTCCCCCAATCTGCAATCTATACGAACCCGATCTGCTATGTTCTTCACCTGTTCTTTGGCATGTTCTTGCTTACCGTAGCATCTTAGAGCCCAGATCTTGATTCCGGCCGCCGATTACCCCTGCTTTTTCTATCATGGCCCTATGGGCAGCGAAGATCCCACCGATTTCATCGTCGCCGAAACCCAATGCGTTCCCTTCAAGAACTCGACTATGTTGGTCAGTGACTGGACCAACAGCTTCAGATCATGGCCGAGTAAGCTGTCCGGGTGGAGAGATTGGTACCTCAGGGTATCGGCTGCAAAGAGGACCTATTGGGAAGAATCTCACATCGGCCACTGCATTAATCTCTCCCTGGCTGACATGGAAAGGAACGAGTCCCTACTCGCATCGGCCTCATACTACTGGTCTGATGCTCTTAATGCTTTCATGTTCGGGCATGGGCCGATGACCCCCACTTTGCTGGACGTGACCATGCTCACCTGCCTGGATACGACAAGCTACATCAACCCCTTCAAACTCCGGTTCAAGCCTGCTCACCGACTTCAAACAAAAAACATCGGCGGCTAGTCCAGGTATATATCTCTCCACAACAAAGGAACTGGACCGGTTGATGATCGGGAGCATGTCGCTTTTCTGAACTTGTGGTTGGAACGGTTCGTCTTCGGTGGTGCAACCCTCGGCCCGACAACCAATATGCAATGCCTGGCAGAGTGCTTGGCCGATAGGAAACAAATTCCGTTGGGGCACTATCTCCTTGGCGCCACCTACCAGCTACTTCACCAGGTGGCAACCAAGCTATCGGCTGGCCAGCCCGTCGGCCACATTGGGGGTCCTTGGTGGTTCGTTCAACTCTGGCTCAATATTTATACCTCCAAGGCTATCCCAGAAACCTCTCTCCTCAAGCAATCTTTCCCGGCCGATTACCCAGAAGATCAAGACCCTGTTTACCGCCGATGCATCTCTATGGGCGAAGCTGCATCGGCCCTTTCTGGCGGCAAGATAACCCCTGCTGAAGTTAGTCAGTGGTTCAAGGGGTTCTATTACGGCTTTACCAGGCACACAATGTTTAATTCGATAGGGCCCTTCCCAATTAGGCGACCACTTCCCGAACTTATTATCTCTGGACCCGATCGGCAAAATCAACTTCCACACAAGATCTCCCTCGGCAAATGACTTATTCACCACCTTTTTGTTGTAATGCTGAGCTGCCCTAGCCTTATTTTCCTTGATCCTCTCCAATGCTCTTAACCGATTCTGAGCCAAATCTTCAAGTTCATCTGTCATCAAATTATAATAATCATCGGCTGTCAACTGATTCTGCAAAGAAATTCTCCTAGAGCCGATGTTAGTCTCCCATGGTAAAACTGCCTCATGTCCATATACCAATTGATACGGCGGCACCCGAGTAGATCCGTGGCATGCCATCCGATAGGCCCATAGTGAATCGGCTAATGTAGTATGCCATCGCCGTGGCTGCTCATCAATCTTCCGCTTAATTAACTTGATCAAACTCTTGTTAGAAGCTTCTGCTTGTCCATTGGCCTGAGCGTAATAAGGCGACAAATTTAATAACTTGATTCCCATACTGGCAGCAAATTGTTGAAACTCATCAGACACAAAGATGGACCCTTGATCAGTAGTTATCGTCTGAGGAATCCCAAACCGATAAATAATATGCTCCTTTACAAACTCGACCGCTTCCTTGGACGTAACTTTCTTCAAAGGAATCGCTTCCACCCACTTGGTAAAATAATCTGTCGCCGCCAATATAAACATATGTCCCTTACTTGATGGAGGAAAAATCTGGCCGATCATATCAATCCCCCAACCTCTGAACGGCCACGGTTTGATGATAGGATTCATAGCCGATGCTGGTGCCCGCTGTATATATCCAAACTTCTGACAATCTTGACACCCTTTATAATACCTAAAGCAATCTTCCAGCATTGTCGGCCAAAAATACCCTACTCTTCTCAACAACCACTTCATCTTATGAGCCGATTGATGAGTCCCACAGATGCCTTCATGTACTTCACACATAACCACTTTGGCTTCCTCCAAATCCAGGCATCTAAGCAGAACTCCCTCAAACGTCCGATAATACAACTCCTCATCAAGTAGCACATACTTAGTAGCCTTATATCGAATCTTCCTGGAAACGGACTGCGACGGGTTTCGCAAGTAACCAATTATCTCCTGTCTCCAGTCATCGGCCTTGTTCTGGACATCAATATCGGCTATCTCCATCTCAACCTGCCTATTCAGCCGATATCCTGAAGCAATTTGTGCAAGATCATTGGCTTCTAAGTTCTGCTCCCTGGGAATATGATCTATTGACACCATCTTGAAGTCTTTCAACAAATCCATACATTCCTCATAATACGACCTCAAAACATCATCTTTGCACTCATATTCTCCAGATAACTGCTTGATCACCAACAAAGAATCACCAATAACCTCTACGATATCGGCTCCTACTTCCTTCAAGAGTTGAAGCCCTTTCAGCACCGCCTCGTACTCTGCTTGATTATTAGTCCGATAAGGCTTAATCGTAAAAGCAAACTCAAAACTTGCCCCCCGAGGCGATACAATAACTAAACCAATACCAGATCCGTGCCTGCAAACCGATCCATCAAAAAATAGAGTCCATGGGATCGGCTCCGCATAATCTTCGTGAGACCCTCTGTGCTGTACAATAAAATCGGCCACTGCTTGTCCTTTAATCGCCTTAGCCGATTCATACCTCAAGTCAAACTCTGTCAAGGCAAAAATCCACTTGCCAATTCGCCCTTTCAAGACTGGAGCCGACAACATATATTTGACCACATCGGCCTGGCAAACTACGGTACACTCAGCCGACAGGATGTAATGCCTTAACTTTGTACACGAGAAATATAAACATAGGCATAACTTCTCCACCGCAGGATATCTCGTCTCAGCATCCAGAAGTCTCCTACATAGATAGAACACAACTCGCTCTTTGCCTTCAAATTCTTGGATCAAAACAGAGCCGATGGAATTCTCATCGGCCGACAAGTATAACCTGAACGGCACTCCTTTCTGCGGCGGAATCAAAACAGGTGGGGAACTAAGATAATTCTTGATCTCGTCGAACGCCTTCTGCTGCGCTGCCCCCCACACAAATTCTTGATCGGCCTTCAACTTTAATAACGGTGTGAAAGACTCAATTTTTCCTAATAAATTTGATATAAATCTCCTCACAAAATTAACCTTGCCGATCAACGATTGCAACTCTGTCTTATTACTTGGTGGCTCTGTAGTCTTAATGGCTCTGATACTTCGCTGACTAACTTCAATCCCTCGCTCATGAACCATAAAACCCAAAAATTGCCCAGCCGATACACCAAAAGCACACTTATTGGGATTCATTCTGAGTCCGTATTTCTTGGCCCTCTCCAGCACTCTTCGTAAATCGGCTATATGACTTTCCCCACTTTTAGACTTAACCACCATGTCATCAATGTAGATTTCCACCAACAAACCGATGAGATCATGAAATATATAATTCATCGCTCTTTGATAAGTCGCACCGGCACTCTTTAACCCAAAAGTCATTACTACCCACTCATACAAGCCGATAGCTCCAGGACATCGAAACGCAGTTTTGTGTATATCCTCTTCGGCCATAAAAATCTGATTGTATCCTGCATTGCCGTCCATGAAGCTGATAATCTTGTGACCTGAGGCTGCATCCACCAACAGATCCGCTATCGGCATTGGGTATTCATCCTTAGGGGTAGCTTTATTTAGATCCAGGAAATCAATACATATCCTCAATTTCCCATTTTTCTTCTCCACCGGGACGATATTAGAAACCCACTCAGCGTATCGGCATGGTCTTATGAATTTGGCATCATATAACCTCGTGATCTCCGCCTTGATCGGCTCATATAATTCTGCCTTGAATCTCCTTGGAGCCTGCTTGATTGGCCGATATCCCGGTTTAATAGGCAGCCGATGTTCAACAATCGATCGGCTCAATCCTGGCATCTCATGGTACTCCCAGGCAAAACAATCCCGATGTTCCTTTAGCAGTGCTATCAATTCCTCTCGTAGCTCAGGACCTAATTTTTTGCTTATGTACGTCGGCCTTGGCCTATCTCCTGGTCCAATATCGATCTCTTCCAAATCATCAGCCGACGTAAATCCTTGCCCCAGTTTCCCCTCAAAGTCTTCAATAGATCCCATCAGAGTAACAATTCGGAGCCGACTTGCTGGATCGGCTGTATCCCCTGGCTAGTAACCTTGAGGTAATCTCCTTCCCAAACTCTCCCGGATAGGCAGTCAACACCATCGGCTTCCCAGACTGGTAGATCGGTCATGGCAATATTGGTCGACCGATCTGCTAACACCACCTCGACTTGATCTCCCTGCCACTGTATTAGACATTGATGCATTGTCGAAGGCACGCAACAGTTCGCGTGAATCCAGTCCCTGCCAAGAAGCAAACTATATGACCCCTTTCCGTCAATGACGAAAAACGTGGTGGGCAATGTCTTATTCCCTACTGTCAGCTCCACGTTTAATACGCCTTTCGCTTCTGATGAATTCACACCGAAGTCTTTTAACACCATATTTGTCTTGATCAAATCTTCGGCAGTCTTCCCCAATTTTTGAAATGTGGCTTGAGGCATAAGATTAACCGCTGCTCCTCCATCAACCAACATCTTTGTCATCGGCCTTCCGTTCACGTAACCCCTAATGTACAATGGCTTCAGGTGCCGATGTTCTGACTCCTCGGGTTTATCAAATGTAGCTTGATCAGGTCGCAGAGTCAGCTAAGCGAAAACCTCCTCTCCACCCTCTTCGTCTGACGAGAACGCTCTGTATTCTCTGGGCAGAAAGAAAACCATGTTTATTGGAGCCGATTCGTCTTCATCGTCCTTCCTCTTTACTTGCCAGACTTGTTCGGTCCTCTTGAAACGATGATCGGCTTCCTCTTGATCTTGGCGCTGCTCTTCCTTTTGCTCTCGGTGTCGTAACCGTTGTGCCCTTCTCTTCTGGTTCTTCGTGAATATGCCGCTAGGACACCACTGAGGATTCTGGACCTGTTTCTCACGTGCTTCTTCTTCATCCTCTTCAAAAAACTCTTCGCGGATCGGCCCTAGTCGGCTATGAACTGACGCTCTTTTTCTCAAACGGCCGATCTTGCGAAAACCTCTGCTGCCGATCATGGCGATCCATTGCACAGCTACACTCGGGGCAATTCTCAGCCAATGGCAGCCTCATTCCTTGATCCCAGCAGAAACGAAAAAACGGGCAGTCCCAATGCGGATTATATCGTTCTGGTTCGCCCATCTGTTCTTCATATCTTGAGTATTTTTCTATCATATCCGATGAAGTAATCCTTGACTTGTACCTTCGATGTCTTGCTCCATCGGCTTGATCCCTTAATGATGACCCCGCATAGACCATGTTTACGGGGAACGGGTGCCCATCTATCTTCATTGGCTTTTTGTCTTCAAACTTGATTCGTCCTTGCTCAACAGCCAACTGAATTTGTTGCCGAAAAACCTTACACTCGTTAGTATGGTGTGATATCACATTGTGCCACTTGCAATATTTCTTCTTCTTTAGTTCTTCGGCTGACGGAATCACATGGTTTGGCGGCAATTGTATTTGCTTTTCCTGTAACAATAAGTCAAAGATCTTATCGGCTTTGCTTACATCGAAATCATACCGCTCCTCTTTGCCGATATCTTTGACCCACGGGCATGATACTGACTTCTTGTTCCTGGCCCACTCCGCCAATCCAACCTCGGCATTAGATTCCTCATTATCTGAGCTTGATAAATATACCTGAACCTAAGCAACCCTCCTCTGGTATTTGTCCTTTTTCGCCTCCTGAAATCGGCTTTCATGAGCCGATACCTTCTGTACCAGGTGCGACAAGGATTCGAACTCTTGAGACGAAAACCTCTCTTTGATTGGCGCCAAGAGTCCCTGAAAAGCCAGATCGGCCAGATGCCCATCGCTCAGGTTTAAACTATAACACCTGTTTCTGATATCCCGAAATCGCTGAATGTATTCTGGTACTGTTTCATCTAGTCGTTGCTTAACCGATGTCAAATCTGACAGTCTCAGCTCATGAATTCCAGCGAAGAAATATTTGTGAAACTGTTTCTCCAGATCGGCCCACCCCCGAACAGAATTCGGCGGTAATGAGGAGAACCATGTAAAAGCCGATCCAGATAGTGATAAGGGAAAAAACCTAACCCTCAGGGCCTCTTCAGCCGATGCCTCCCCGCACTACGCCAGTAATCGGCTGACATGTTCTACCGTAGACGTGTTGTCCTGCCCTGAAAACTTAGAGAAATCCAGGACCCTGTATCGGTGTGGTAACGGAACCCTGTCAAACCACTCAGGATATGGGTGCCGATACATGAACGCTTGTTCCTTGGGCTTGATCCCGAACTGCTCCCTTACTATCTCCTCAACCCGTGCCGATAAGTCTTCTTCTCTTGCATTCTCCTGTTGATACTGCTGATACTGTATCGGCGGGGTTGGTTGCCGATTCTGTCTGTGATACTCCCTCTGGTAGGTACCTGGATCGGCTCCTCCTCTCGGATAGTTCTGTTGGTATCCCCCATAATAAATAGATCGGTGATATCCAGGAGGGATATCCTGTTGCCCCCCAGCCTGATTCTGTGCGAACAAGTGTTCTAGTATATCCTTGCTAATGTTGTAATTAACCTAGCCGGGCTCTATCTTTGGTGGGAGAAAAACAGGGCCCCGAGTTGGTTCTTGGGCAATCGATCCATCAACAGTCTTCTTGATGAGATTATGCAATGTGTTTACTAAGACCCCCGACTGATTGATGAGCGCGTGATGCACAGCCTCGTTGACCATCTCCTGTAAAGGCTTGATTGGTGGACTCTCAGGTTGTGTGCGGCTCGATTCTCCTACCAGTACTGGTTTTGGAAACTGAGACTTTTGAATCGGCCCTTGCCTCGTCATACTAAAGGATTCTAGACACAGCTTCTGGAAATTTGTCATGGTCTGTTCCACTTGCTGTTTTTGTTCTTCAGTTAGATCTTCCATGGTGACCGGAATTACGTTGTCCGTCCTGATTTCTTTTCCGGCCATGTTAAAATCTTGGTTGAAACTGTATTTGTTGGAATTTTGGCTTGAAACTTCGCGTCCCACCGGGCGTGCCAAAAGCGTGTTGACGCCGAAAACCCGCCGGGGGCCGTCCGGTGTCGGGTTGACACGCGAAGGCCTGGGAGATTTGCTTCACTCCAGTGCAGGTCCTAAAGTTTGAGGTTCGTAGGCGTGCCAGTCAATTTGACCCTGTAATTGACAAGGAGGAAAGTGTTAGATCAATGAGCCAATCGGCTGGAAGCCGGTCTAGACTCGCTTCATCAGCCGATGGCCGATGCACACTATAGCACTTATACATCGGCTTAAGGCCGATGACGGCAAGAGCAATAATGTAATAATAAACAAATATCATGCTAGCCGATCATCGAAGGGATATTCAAAAACCGGCTATAAGCTAGATAAAATAAGCAAGTATAATGCATAAATAAATCAAATAGATCCTAGCTGATCACGGTCTAGTGTTACTGGTGTTGTTATGAAGGTGTGCCTGCACCCGGGCCCTTGCTTATATCGGCTCCCGAGATCTTCGTCCGCTGTCCGGGCCCATACACTGGTCCTTACCCGGGCTCATGCCCGGGCCCTCACCTGGGGTCGTGCCCGGGAACCTGCTTGTATTTGTACTTGGATCGGCAGAATAAACCCATCGGCTAGCCCTTAGCCGATTGTAACAATAATACAGGCAAGAACATATAATAAAGTAAGCAATAATGTAAATGATAAATAATTGATAAGCTAGCCGACTACTGAATGGACCGAGCATAGGATAAGACAATGAATAAATGTAGTCGGATTTAACAGATAACTTATCGGCTAAGCACTCCGATAACACCATCACACAACACCATCGGCTCATCAAGAGTAAAGCTATTATCGTCAGTCTAGTAGATCGGACCCAACCGTTGCAGCACAGACCGACAATGATAACAATACCTCAATGGGCCGATAGATATAATGCAATCATGATGAAGATAACTTATCGGCTATGCACTCCGATAAGACGCCTGCGCACAAAGCATCGGCCTAGCAGGACCGGCTTATCACTAGCAGTTCAGTAGGTCGGACCTAACCGATGTAGCACGAACTGATGATAAATCGCTCCCAGTAGGTCGATACAATCTATGCACGCGTGATGTCATATACCTAATCAATCTATAAGATCAAACTGAACTGATGCAGCCATAGATAAAGTAGAATATACCATGGTAAGCCGACTACCATAAACCGACTAGAATATCGGACCTAACCGAGGAAGTCCTAGCCGATTGGTAGCCGGGGTGACGAGACTTACCCTCTCGCAGGAGTTCGGACCTAACCGATGCAGCCCGGCTCGAGAAGCAGGATCCCGTCGAAAGGGTGGCGATGCGCCGAATTTTGTATTGATCTGTAGTTGATGATTTACAAGGTCCCCGGGCATATGTATATATACCCCGAGTTACATGAGTCCTTATAGGACACGGTATATGATTTCCTATCTATAATAGAAAACGCTAACTAGTCCTGACCGGACACGAGATCAGGTTCCCTAAAAAAGATAAATCTTTTCCTAATAAATATAGTAATTAACTGCCACGCACGGTCTTCACGGCTCTTCCTCGGACTCGGCCTGCTCCTTGAACCAATTTCTGTTAACCGACTGCAATTGTTCCCTTGACCGAATCTGATACAAGGCCTTACCAAATTTTGGCGTTAACAGAATTCCAAACATTTCTGTGTTTTAAATCCCTGTCCAGGAAAACCAAGGTACACAATACCAAGTTGCCATACAGAGTGCATCTAACAAACAGAATAAAATTGTCTTACATAAATGCAGCGGTAAAAACAAATAAAGTCTATATACAACTAGCTAAGCGAAGCCTTCCATTCCACAAGCATCTTGACGGCAGAGCCAGCCTAGTCCTCTTGTTGATCCTCGTCAGACATGTACTCCACCACTGAGGGGGGAAAAGGAGCAAGACTAAGTACCACCTATAGTACTCAACAAATCACACCCACAAATGCGCACAATGTCACGGGAGACAAAGATAGGCTAGAGGTTTATTAGCGTAAAAGCAGTTGCAAATAGTAGTAGTTCACAAACGGTGAAAAGGTTGATTAATTGAACAATATTAATCCTCCACTGATCAACGTTACACCACGTTAACCAGGCCCACCCATCCACCTGAACTATACCAGTTCCATTAAGTCAAGTTAATTAAGTAAGGGTGAGACTAACCACTGTGAGTCTTGACCAATCGCCCATATCCACGGGCACGGCTATTCAAATAGATTTACTTTGATCAGAGGTGTACAACTGTACCCACAAGACACAGCCCCGCACACGTTCCCATGTGCCGGCATATCACCATGACACCCCTTGAGAGGTTGTGACAGGACTGTTCATGCAACCTCTCCCCAACCATCCACACCACGCTGAGGTTGCACCTGCCACCAGGACACCCCACATCAGCCAGGCTACCCCCCTTATGTCACAATGGATCCGGAAGCTGATCAACACAACCCCGAGCCAACCCAACTCCATCATGCCCATTCTCACCAACGGTGCCTAGGAGAGGGAGAAGAAACGCTACAAGCCTAGCCGTTGCCCACACTAGCTTGTGGAAAGTACGAGTACTTACCCAAGGGGTTCCCACGAACCGGTCCTTAATTGCCATGGGTGCGACCAACAAAACCGTGCACCCACAACCCACCATTTAAGTCAAATTTTAATAATTTAACATCAACATATCCAAAGTTCCATTTTCCGACATTGAGTCGAATAATAAATGTAGATTAAAGCATTTAAATCCCCATGTGAGCTAAAGGTTTCTAAGTAGGGCTAAGCATCCTAACAATAGCCTCAAGTCATATTATTACCCAGCTACAAAGGTGTACAGGTGGAATAAAGTCAGAGCAATTAAAATTGCCTGCATATAGGTCACCCTTCCCACATGAAATGATGAAATAATGCATGTTTATTAATTTAAAACAAATCATTTGCAATAAATGGTTTCAAAATGATCGAGGAAATGATGCGACTTGTCTTGCTCTGGCTCGGCGAATTCGGCAACGATTTCATAATAAACTGGAGGGTCGATAACGTCAGTTTCTATAGCAAACAATGCACAAACAATTAAAAACAGTATATGTGGACAAGGAAACAGGGGCTGAAAGTGTTTTTAATGGATTCTTGGTATTTTTCTGGATTTAATGAAATTTGAATGGAATTAATCAGAGCTCCAATGAATTAGTTATGAATTTTAGAAGTTTTACTGTGATTTTCCTATACAGACACAATTTCTAAACGATTTATTGCGCATTAACAAGGATTAATGCTTCAGCGGACCACGGGGAACCGGCGCCGACAGACGGGACCCATGGGTCAGTGGCGCATGAGAGTGCGGTGCACGATGGACGTAGTCTACACGCGTGCGACCACGAACACAGGCACACGAGTGGTCCCGATCTACCGAGGCAGATCGGACGGCTCAGACCAAGTCAGGAACGAGCCCCGCTGGTGCGCGCAGCCAGCAATGGCGAGCACGGACCGATGGTCACCGTCGGTGACCATCCGGCACGGCAGAGGGCAGCGGCGAGCGGCGGAGGAGGTGAGGAATGCGGCTGAGTGCTCACCGAGGTGCGGTGATCGACGGAGAGCGACAAATGGCGGTGAGCAGTGAGGATTGTGGCAACGAGGTTTGGGTAGCCAACGGTGTTGGCATTCCAGTGGTGCACAGCAACGACGGAGGTGTAGACGAGGTTTAGGAGGACCTGGTGGAGGAGTAGAACGTATTAGGAGAGAAGAAGACCGAGTGGGTCGACGGAAATCCGCGGCTGACTACCGGCGGAGAGGCTTACCGAGAGGGGCGATGGAGAGGATGGAGTTCTGGCTGGAATCCGAGGCAGCCGGCGGCAGAACAGAACACAGCTGGGTGCAGCGAAGCTAGCGAGCATGAGCGCGGTTGTCGGCTATGGCTGTAGCGACGGCGGCGTGCAACTGTAGTCGGTGGAGCACGGTGACGATTTTGGAGCTCGGCGCGGAGGGGGTGTGGGTACTCGGCAGGCGTGGGCAACTGAGGGGAAAGTGAGGATGGAGCATGGGGAGAGTTTATATGTACTTAGTTGCAGGAGTTCACGGCCGAGTTGGCCAAATTTCATGGGGTTGAGGGCGATGACCGTGGTGGCTAGAGGGCGTGATTCAATCGCAGTCATGGGCGAGAGGGGCGGAGAAGGTGGGGGAAATAGGCAGGGACTCAGTCCACGGAGTTTGAATCAAGGGCCAAGGAGCGGGGGAGCGGGGACGGGCAAAAATCCGACGCTCAGGGAAGGCCGATCCCCTTCAGCCGAGTCGGCCGAAGGTTGAAGATGCGTCTGACATGTGGGTCCCAGCCCCATATGTCAGCAGACGATGTGAGCTGACACGGCTGGCAGCCGGGCCAGGCCAGTTAGTGAGGAGGAGCGGGGACAAACACAGGGCGACGTGGGCTGCAGCAGGCCGAGGAACAGCACTGGGCCGTGGCCCAGCGGGAAGAAAGAAAAAGGAAAAGAGAAAAGGAAGGAAAGAAAAAGGAAAAAAGAATTTCCAGAAGGATTTTAATTTCGATAATTTGTTTTGATTTATTAACATTGCTTCTAGTGCTCTAAAAATTCCCGTAAAAATCCTGTTAATGTATTTTGGCAAGTAGAATATAGGAAAAATATTCTCAGCCAAGATAATTTATTATTTCGCATTTTACTTATTTAATTAATTTCCCTGGCCTTTTAAAATAATTTCTTTGGGGCTTTTTCTTTAATATATTTTGTGTGGCTCTGTTTAAGGGGAAACTCAGGGTGTGATAATGAGTTATCTCCAGCTCATCAAACTTGTTTTCTAGCTTTTGGACCTCCTGACAACATATACAATACATGCAGCCCCCGACTCACTACTCGGTTGAAACAAACGACGTAGTGAGTCAGAGAAGAATTGTACACATATAAAAGTATAAAACTTAGGTATAGAAGGGACGTAGCTGTTCTATATTCCATGAGTTGCTGATGAGGGCACCGTCTTGGGTCTTCAGTCGGTAGGTGCCTGGCCGAGTAACCTCCGCTATAATGAACGGCCCTTCCCAAATTGGGGATAGTTTATGCCTGTCTTTGGTGGTTTGTATTTTTCTCAATACGAGATCTCCAACCAAAAAGGCGCGGCCACGGACATTGCGGTTGTGATAGCGACGCAGGCTTTGGAGATACCTAGCCGACTGGATTGTTGCGATGTCCCTTGCTTCTTCCAACTGATCTAGTTCGACCAATCGGGTGTTGTTTGAAGTGTCTTCTGAGTAAGCTCGAACTCGCAGAGAGACGAACTCTAACTCGGTTGGTAGCATAGCCTCAGCACCGTAGACCAAAAAGAAAGGGGATTGCCTTGTTGCTCGACTAACTGTGGTTCTGAGGGACCAGAGGATAGATGGGAGTTCGTGCACCCACCAGCCCGCGTATGGTTGTAGTCGGTCGAATATCCTTGTCTTGATGCCTTGTAAGACCATACCGTTGGCTCATTCAACCTGCCCATTGCTCCGCGGGTGTGCCACAGACACATAGCAGATCTTGATGCCGAAGTCATCATAGAAATCCTAAAACACGCCGCCCGTGAACTGAGTACCGTTGTCAGTGATGATGCGGTTGGGGACCCTGAATCGGTATAATATACTCATGATGATGTCCTTTGCTCTTGCTGCCGTTATGGTTCTGACGGGTTTGGCCTCAATCCACTTGGTGAATTTATCTACTGCAACGAACAGGTGTGTGAACCCTCCTCGTGCTTTCTTGAAAGGCCTGACCATGTCAAGCCCCCATACTGCAAAGGGCCAAGAGATTGGGATTGTTTGGAGTTCCTGGGCGGGGAGATTGGTTTGTCTTGCAAAGAACTAGCAGCCCTTGCATGTGTGAACGATGTCTTTGGCATCTGTTACTGCTGTTGGCCAGAAAAATCCCTGCCGGTAAGCCTTTCTGAGTAACGTCCTGGATGTGGCGTGGTTGCCACAGACGCCCGAGTGGATTGACTGCAGGATCTGCTTGCCCTCCTTGGTGGTGATGCAGTGCATGAGGACACCGGATGCACTTCTTCGGTACAGGTCTTCTCCGATGACTAAGAAATTCTTGCTTCGACGTTTAATTCGTTCAGCTTCACTGCGATCTTCTGGGAGTTCATCATCCAGTAGGAATTTGAGAACAGGAGTCCGCCAATCTTGACATATCTGTAGCGCCTCGTTGGTTGACAGGGTAGGTTCGCCTCCCGACTTCTCTGGCACCGGTTTCTTCTTGACTGAGGGCTCCATGAGTTGCTCAACAAAGATCCCTGTCAGGACCGCCTCTCGCTTGGATCCCAGATTTGCCAATTCATCTGCAGCGTCATTATATTGTCGTAGCACGTGTGTTATCTCTAGCCCGTCGAACTTATTTTCTAGCTTGCGGACCTCCTGACAGTATGCCGCCATGGTGTCATCGAGGCATGTCCAGTCCTTCATGACTTGGTTTACCACAAGTTGGGAGTCTCCTCGCACAACCAGTCGACGGATGCTGAGTGATATGATGATGCGGAGCCCATGGATGAGTGCCTCGTACTCGGTGACGTTGTGGGAAGTCGGGAAGTGGATTTGTAGAACGTATTTCAGTTTTTCGCCGGTGGGGGACGTCAGTATGACTCCATCCCCGGCGCTGCAGTTCCGTAGAGAACCGTTGAAGTACATTGTCCAGTACTCTAGCTTTGGTGTTGATGCGGGTAGGTGAACTTCTGTCCACTCGGCCACGAAGTCGGTTAGAACTTGTGATTTAATTGCTATCCACGCCTGAAAGGTGATGTCGAACACCATCAACTCGAGCGCCCATTTAGCCGAGTAACTTGCTATCCGAGTTGGCCTCGATGCCGTGATGTGAGACGATGAAGCCGAGTAACTTGCCGGATGGCACACTGAAGGCGCACTTTTCCGGGATCAACTTCATCTTGAATCTTTGAAGATTTTGGAAGGTTTCTTCCAGGTCAGCGATGAGGTCTTCTTTGGACTTGGTCTTGATGACCACGTCGTCGACATAGGCTTCTACGTTGCGCCCGATCTAAGTGTGCAGACACCGCTGAATTGCCCGTTGATACGTTACTCCAGTGTTTTTCAAACCGAACGGCATAGTGATGTAGTAGTAAGCACCAAACGGCGCGATAAAAGATGTCTCTAGGTAGTCCTCCTCCTTTAGGCTGATTTGATGGTACCCCGAGTAGCAGTCGAGAAAGCTGAGAAGTTCGCACCCCGCAGTTGAATCCACCACCTGGTCTATCATTGGTAAACCAAATGGGTCTTTGGGGCACGCCTTGTTGAGATCGGTGTAGTTGACTCACATGCGCCATTTACCTTTTTCTTCCGAACCAGAACTAGGTTTGCCAGCCAATCTAGGTGGTAGACCTCTTTGATGAACCCGGCTGCGAGAAGCTTGGTTATCTCCTCCCGAATAGCATCTTTACGGTCTTGAGCGAAGCGCCGTAGCCATTGCTTGACTGGCTTGGCATCTGTCTTCACGTTGAGAGCGTGCTCGATCACCTCCCTTGGTATGCCCGGCATGTCGGACGGTTTCCACACGAAGATATTTTTGTTGGCTTGGAGGAAGGTGACGAGCGCGTCTTCCTATTTGGGGTCGAGTCCGGTCCTGACTAGAGCAATCTTGGAGGGGTCAGAAGGGTCTAGGGGGATCTTCTTCATGTCAGAGTCCGCTGAAATTCCCGACTTCACTGCTTTCTTAGCTGGAACTTGATCTTCCTCGACTGCAGTTGTGATGGCTTGCCGAATGCTGTTGCGCCCGACTGCCGACTCTTGGGACTGAGCCAATTCGCAACTCTTTTTGTCGCAGGTGAAGGCTTGCTTGATGTCGCTGCGGAGGGAGAGGACTCCTGCTGGCCCCGGCATTTTGAGCACCATGTATGTATAGTGCGGTATCGCCATAAACTTGGCGAAAGTCAGTCGTCCAAGTATCACGTGGTACGCAGTCTCGAAGTTGGCGACCTCGAAGCAGATGTTCTCTGTGCGGAAGTTATCCCGCGTGCCGAAGGTGACTGGCAAGGTGATCTGCCCGAGTGGCGTTGAAGATAGGCCGGGAATTATCCCGTGGAAGGGCGCCGTACTCAGCCGCAGATCTGAACGAGGAATCTTCATCTCATCCAGAGTCTTGGCGAAGAGGATATTGAGCGCGCTGCCTCCGTCTATGAGAACCTTCTTTAGCTTGATGTTCTTGACGACTGGGTCAAGGACGAGTGGATAACGTCCTGGGTGCGAAACCCGATCTGGGTGATCGGCGCGAGTGAACGTGATGGACGTTTCTGACAAGTGCAAGTATTGGGGGGTGTCTGCTGTAGAGATCTGGGTGATCGTCCAAGCTTCTGCTTGCGCTTGGACTCGTATGTAGACGGCTCTCCGAAGATATGGTTTAACTCGGCCTGGGGATCTTGGAAATCGTCGGTCGGGTCCTGATCTGGCTTGTCTTTGCTCTTGTTAGCGCCAGACGTTGAAGCCTGCTCGGAAGCAAACTTCTTGAGCATGAAGTAGTCTTTGGCCGCGTGCTTGCCCTTGGGGTGGAAGGGGCATGGCCCGTTCATGACCTTCTAGTAGTCGTTATTCCGTTGGGGCCGCGACCGAGTACGCTCCATGTTGGCCACCTCGTTGTCCGACTTCCGCTTGTGGTTGCCGGACTTGTTTTGGGATGGCTCGTTGTCGGCTTTCGCCTTTGCTTCTGTCTGTCGGGACTCCTTCTTCTCGTTAAGGGCCTTTGCGACCGATTCAGCCGAGTTGGCGTACTTGTTCGCCATGTCGAAAAGAGCCCGGACGGAAGATGGTGGCTTCCGAGTAAACTTCGCGATGAACGGGGCATCCTTTACTCCCTTGCGGAAGGCGGTGATGACGGCCTCGTCCTTGATCATTGGTATATTGTTGTGCTTCTCGGAGAACCTCTTGATAAATTCTCATAGAGACTCATTCTTCTTCTGGTGGAGCTGATATAGATCATGTTCTGAAGATGGCCTCTCATAGGTCCCTTGAATGTTAGCGATAAACCGCTCCCTGAGTTCTCCCCAGGAACCGATCGACCACCTCGAGAGCCCTGTTAGCCATGTCCTCACCGAGTCGGCTGGCGCGATTGGGAGGTAGTTAGCCATGGCTTTGTGGTCACCACCGGCAGCTCAGATTGCCAAGGTGTATACTGTGAGCCAGGACTCGGGGTTGGTTTTGCCGTCGTATTTCTTGATCCCCGTAGACTTGAAGCCCGACGGCCAGTCGACGTCCTAGAGCTCGTGAGTGAAAGCCGGAACGCCTTCATCTTCGTGAGGGCTCTGGCTCCTGTTGCGGCAGTTATACCGCTCGTACTTGAGGCCGAAGCATTCGTAGTCGTCCTCCTGTCGGCGACGCTCGTCTTCTTCGCATTCATGGCGCCGTGCATTAATGGTGTGTCGGAGGTCACGTTGTAGCTAGACTTGGAGATCTTGGTTAGGCCGGCGATCGTACTAGTGACGTCGCCGGTTGTTGTTGGTGGTGTCGCCGAGTGATGTTTGGCGCGATTCCTCATGTGGCCGACTTGAGCCGGCCACCCGACGCCGTGCTGATGTAGATGAGCCTGCTGCCGGAGAACCTGACCTGTTGGTCGGTATAATTGTGTCGCCCGACTGCTGTTGCTGCTGACAGGCAGCAGCTGTGATCATCGCCTTGATCTTGGCGATAGTCGGAATGGCCTGGTGATCAGGCCCAAACTGGAGCGTGTCCAGCAGGGTTGCAGCAGCCACGACGTTCTGTTGTGGTGTGACGAAGACATCATGGTCACCGACTTTGGTCTGGAGAATCTGTTGCTAGGCGGCTCGCCCAGCCTGGCATAGCCCATCATTGCGAGCCTCGCGATCAGCTTCCTCCTGTTGTCATAGTCGACGCGCCTCCTCCTGCTGCTCTTCTTGTAGTCGGCGTACCTCGGGTGGTGGTGTTGAAGCCATGAAAATCTCGCGGGGCAGGAGAGAACTTGCCAGACTGGAGTCCGAACTAGCGTTCGAACCGTTGTCCGACTTAGAGTCAGAGTCCGAGTAATTTATGGGAGTAAGAACGACTCCGACCTTCCTAGATCCAATCTAAAATGACTCTGAGCCGTGTCCAAACTGAACCGTGGGGGATCGGGTCTGCCGCAAGAAGTGTAGATCTGCGGCGTTGCCAAGCTCATGTGGGAGATTGACGCTCCCCCCTTCCTAGCCCGACCCGGGCTGGCTCAACGCCTAGCGCGAGTCGGACGCCGAAAGAGAGAGTTGTCCCGAGGCTCGGCAAAGTGAAAGATCGCCGCAGTAGATCGATGAAGGTGACTACAGCGTCTTGCGGGCCGACTGGCGCAGAGCCGGTTGGTTCCTCGGCCGGTTGGATTGGATCTGCTTCGGCCAAGGTGAGGTTGCCGATCTGGTCGACGATGAAGTCGAGGCTGCCGAAGGTTATCATGTCTCCAATGGAGAACTTGTTGCCGTCGACTCTGGTTGTTGGATCCATCGAGCATGTAGATGTGAAACTCGCCAGAGCCCCTACCTGACGCGCCAATTGTCGATGTTTTACACCGGCAATATAACTATAGTGCTACTCGGCAAGGGGAAACTCGGTGGACTGCAAAGGAACACAAGGAGATTTTATACTGGTTCAGGCTCTCGATGTGAGGTAATACCCTACGTCCAGTTGTGATGGTATTCCTTTGAGAATGTGTGTCGATCAATGATCTTCTGTGTTGTTTTGCCCTCAAGGGGTGCCCTGCTCCCCTTATATACTGTGGGGCCAGGGTACAAGATAGGAATCCCAGCCAGATACGGCCAAGGGATTTCCTTCTCAGAGATACATCTTACCCGGCTAAGATTGTATATTCCTTTTTGTACAAGGCAAAATCTACCGGGTGCTACTATATCTCTAACTACAAGACTTAGCCCATCCTCTATCCAAGTGGCCCATATGCTTGGGAGGAGGTACCCGGGGCCCGTGGCCTCCACAGCTTCCTCTTGGACTCATATGTAGACGGCCCTCCAAAGATGTGGTTGAGTTCAGCCTGGGGATCTCGATAATTGCCGGCTATGCTCGAATCTGGCTTGTCTTTGTCATTATCGGTGCCAGATGTTGAAGCCTGCTCGGAAGCAAACTTCTTAAGCATGAAGCAGTCCTTAGAGGCGTACTTGCCTTTTGGATGAAAGGGGCATGGCCTACTCATCACTTTTTGGTATTCGTTATTCCTCGGGGGTCGCGGCTGAGTATGCTCCACAGTAGCCACCATGTTATTAGACTTCCGGTTGCGGTTGGCAGATTTATTCTGTCTTGTCCTTCTGCCAGGGCTCTCTTTTGTCGTCGAGAGCCTGAACGACCGCTTCAGCTAAGTTGGCGTACTTGTTCGCCATATCAAAAAGAGCCTTGACAGAAGCAGGAGGTTTCCAAGTGAACTTGGCAATGAACGGGGCATCTTTGACTCCCTTGCAGAAGGCGGCGATGACGAGCTCGTCTTTGATCATTGGGATCGAATTCCGCTTCTCGAAAAACCTCTTGATGAACTCGCGAAGAGACTCATTATTCCTTTGGTGCAACTAATAGAGATCGTGCTCAAAAGATGGCCTCTCGTAAGTTCCTTGGAAGTTGGTGATAAAGCGTGGCCTCTCGTAAGTTCCTTGGAAGTTGGCGATAAAGCATTCTCGGAGTTCTCCCTAGGAGGTGATTGACCTCTTTGGGAGTCCTATTAGCCATGTCCTCGCCGAGTTGGCTAGAGCGATAGGGAGGTAGTTAGCCACGGCCTTGTGATCTCCTCCAGCTGCTCGGATCGCCAGAGTGTAGACCATGAGCCAGGACTCAGGATTGGTCTTGCTGTCATACTTCTCGATTCCAGTTGACTTAAAGCTCGACGGTCAGTCAACCTGTTGCAGCTCCTGAGTGAAGGCTGGTACTCCTTCATTTACGTGAGGACTCTGACTTCGACTATGGCAGTGAAACCGCTCGTGGTGGAGGCCGAAGCACTCATTCTCGTCTTCTAGTCAGCGCTGCTCATCTTTCTCGCATTCGTGGCGCCGTGCGTTGATGTCTTGCCAAAGATCACGTCGTGGCCCCGGAGATCTTGGTTGTCCCGGCAGTCATTCTGGTGTCGACGCTGCCAGTCATTATTGGGTGACGTCTGGCGTGACTCCATGTGCAGTTGGTTGGAGCCGGCCGCCCGGCGTCATGTCGAAGCGGATGAGATCGCCGTTGGAGAAGTCGACCAGTGGGTCGGTATGAGGGTATCGCCTGACTGTTGGTGCTGCTGACATGCGGCAGCGTTGATCATGGCTTTTATCCTTGCTATAGTCGGGATGGCCTAGTGATCAGGCTCAAGCTGGAGCGTGTCCAGTAGGGTTGCAGTGGCCACGACATTTTGCTGAGGCGTTACGAAGACGTTGTGGTCGCCGACTCAGGTTTGAAGGATTTGTTGCTAAGCAGTCCGCCCAACCCTGTGCAAATCGTCGTTGTAGGTGTCTTGCTTCTTCCTCCTGTTGTTCTCGCAGTCGGCGGGCCTCCTCTTCTTGCTGCTCACGTAGTCAGCGTGCCTCCCGAGTGGGAGTAGAGCCCTTGGACGCCATGAAGACTTTGCGAGGCAGGGAGAAGCTTGCCGAGCTGTTGTCCGACTTGCTGTCCGACTTGGAGTCGGAATCAGTGTAGTTGATGGGGTTAATCACAACTCCGACCTCCCTAGATCCAACCTCGAGTGACTCTAGGCCATATCTGAGTCGGGCTTCAGGGGATTAGGTTTGCCGCATCGGATGTTGATTGAAGATATCCGCGGCGTCACCGAGTCCAAACAGGAGATTGACGATCTCCTCCTTTCTTAGCCAGATCTCGGCTAGCTCGAGGCCGAGTTCAAGTCGAGCACCGAAAGAAAGAGTTGTCCTAAGACCCAGGCATGTTGAAGATTGCCGCAGCATGTCGACGAGGATCGCTGCAACGTCACGTGGGCTGACCGGCACAGAGTCAGCTTGGTCCCTAGCTGATAGGATCGGATCCGAGTCAGACAGGGTGAGGTTGCTGAACTTTTCGGCGACGAAGTCGAGGCTCTCGAAGGTGATTGTTTCCCTGGGAGAGAAGTTGATGCCATTGACTCTGATGGTTGAATCCATCAGGCTTGTTGAAGATGATCTCGCCGATTCCCCTAGCTGGCACGCCAACTATCGATGTTTTGTATCGGCAATGAGAATATAGGGCTACTCATGAGACCTAAACTTTATGGATTGCAAAAGAACACGAAACAATTTATACAGGTTCAGGCCCTCGAGATGAGATAATACCCTACATCCAGTTGTGGTGTATTGCCTTTGAGGTTTCTCTGATGAGATTGTGCTATGTTCTCTAGTATGCCCTCAGGGGGTGCCCTGCCTCCTCTTATATACCAGGGGATAGGGTTACAGAGTTAGAATCCCAGTCAGACTCCGACCAAGAGATTTCCTTCTAGGAATACAATATGCCCGACTAGGACTATATCCTTTCCTTATCGTACAAGGTTATGTGTGGAGGCCATGGGCCCCGGGTACCTCATCACAAGCATATGGGCCACTCGGACAGAGGATGGGCCGAGACTTGTAATTAGAGATATAGTAGCACTCGGCAGACTTTGCCTTGTACAAAAAGGAATATACAGTCCCAGTCGGGTAAGATATATCTCTAAGAAGGAAATCCCTTGGCCGTGTCCGGCTAGGATTCCTACCTTCTACCCTTGTCCCCCGGTATATAAGGGGAGGCAGGGCGCCCCATGAGGGCAGATGATCGAGCGTTCATCAGAACCACCACCATAATCCTCAAAGCAATACATCCCAACTAGCCGTAGGGTATTACCTCGCATCGAGGGCCTGAACCAGTATAAAATCTCTCCGTGTTCCTTTGTAATCCATCGAGTTTCCATCCGCCGAGTAGCCCCATATTCATATTGCCAGTGTAAAACATCGACAGTTGGCACGCCAGGTAGGGGCTTTAGCGAGATCTACACCAACAATCTCGATGGATCCTACATCAGGAGTCGGCGGCGACAAATTCTTCCCTAGAGACACAATAACCTTCGGAAGCCTCGACTTCATCGTTGACCAGATCGGCAATCTCACCTTGGCCGACGTAAACCCAATCCAACCGACCGAGGAACCAGCCGACTCTGCGCTAGTCGGCTCACAAGACATTGCGCCAGCTATCATCAATCTCCAGCATAGGCTCAGCCACGCCGTAGATCTACACTTCATGCAGCTGTTGATGCCGAAAACCCGCCGGGGGCCGTCCGGCGTCGGGTTGACACGCGAAGGCCTGGGAGATTTGCTTCACTCCAGTGCAGGTCCTAAAGTTTGAGGTTCATAGGCGTGCCAGTCAATTTGACCCGATAATTGACAAGGAGAATATTAGCTCAGGGATTCAATCGGCCAATAAGAATCCCGCTAGCCGATTGCCGAAGGAATGCTTGAGCATCGACTGAAAGCCGATGATAAAACTTTGTCTGGGCCCCAGCTGTCCGCGCCCGGGTCTCGTGCCCGTGCCCGGGTCCTCGTGCCCAGGTCCTCGCTCCCGGGTCCTCGCTTGTCCTCGTGCCCGGGTCAGCAGCAATTGCACATCGGCTATCGGCCGATACGGACTGATGTAGGCTCCTTGTAGCCGATGGCCGATGGCACCTGTGTATCGGCTAGGAAACCGATAACGCTATAAGCAAATAGACAAGCTGTCAGTATAACATGTGCATCGGCTAGAAGCCGATGATAAAATAGATAGGCAGAATGGTAAGCTAGCCGACTGCCAAGGAAACACATATGCATCGGCTAGAAAACCGATGATAATATAGATGACCAAAATAGTAAAGATAATACAGTCGGCTTTATAAAAAGATAACCTATCGGCTAAGCACTCCGATAGAACGTCGCATATACACCGATCGGCTCGACAAGGATAAATCTATTATTATCAATCTAGTAGTTCAGACCTAACTGATGCAGCACAGATTAATAATAATAAAGGAACCTCAACAAGCCGATAGACCTAATGCAACTGTGATGTAATAAGATAACTTATCAGCTATACATTCCGATAGGACACTTGCGCAAAAACCATCAACCTAGCAGGAACGATTTATCGCTGGCAGCTCAGTAGGTCGGACCCAACCGATGCAGCACGAACTGATGATCAATCGCCCCCAGTAAGCTGATAAGATCTACGCACGCGTGATGTGGTATACCTGATCGGCCTAAGAGGTCGGACCGAACCGATGCAGCCGTAGACAGGGCAGATACACCTGGGTAAGGGGTGACGAGTCTTACCCTCTCGCAGGAGTTCGGACCTAACCGATGCAGCCCTGCTCGAGAAGCAAGAACCCGTCGAAAGGGTGGTGATGCGCCGAATTTGATTGATCTGTGTGGATCGTTTACAAGGTCCCCGGGCATACGTATTTATACCCCGAGTTGCATGAGTCCTTATAGGACACGGCACACAACTTCCTATCTATAAAAGGAAAACTAACAAGCCCTGATCGGATACGAGATCAGGTTTTCCTAAAAATTATCAAAACTACCTAATTTATAGATAAGGTAATTAACTGCCATAGCGTGGTCTTCACGATTCCTTCCCGAATCCGGCTTCTTCTGGATTAGCTCCCAACAGCTGATATCACTTCTTTCCTTAACCGAGTCCGACGCAAACCGTGCCAAATTTTGGCGTTAACAGCGGCAGACCCGATCCCCCGTGGTTCAGTTTGGACATGGCTCAGAGCCGCTCCAGATTGGATCCAGGGAGGTCGGAGTTGTTCTCACTCCAATGAACTACTCGGATTCCAACTCCGAGTCGGACAATGGTTTGAACACTACTTCGGACTCCAGTCTGGCGAGTTTTTTCCTGCCCCACGAGATCTTCATGGCTTTAACACCACCACCGGAGGTGCGCCGACTACAAGAGGAGCAGTAGGAGGAGGCACACCGACTACGACAATAGGAGGAAGCTGACCGTGAGGCTCGCAACGACGGCCTACACAAGGCTAGGCGAACCGCTCAGCAACAGATCCTCTAGACAAAAGTCGGCGACCACGACGTCTTCGTCATGCCACAATAGAACGTCGTGGCCGCCGCAACTCTGCTGGACACGCTCCAGCTCGGGCCTGATCACCAGGCCACCCCGATTATCGCCAAGATCAAGGCTATGATTACAGCAGCTGCCTGTCAGCAGCAACAGCAGTCGGGCGACACACTTGTACCGACCAATCAGTCAGGTTCTCCGGCAGCAGGCTCATCTACATTAGCTCGACGCCGAGTGGCTGGCTCAAGTCGGCCACAGGAAGAGTCGCACCAAACATCACTCGGCGACACCAATAACAACGATCGGCGGCGTCACCAGTATGATCACCAGCCCAACCAAGACCTCCGAGTTCGTCTACAACGCGACCTCTGACATGACATTAACGCCCGGCGCCGCCAACGTGAAGAAGAAGAGCGCCGTCGACTGGAGGACGAGAACGAGCGTTTCGGTCTTCACCATGAGTGGTTTAACCGCCATAATCGGAGCCGGAGCCCTCACGAAGACGAAGGCATTCCAGCTTTCACCCACGAGCCCCAGGACGTCGACTGGCCGTCGGGCTTCAAGCCTATGGGGATTGTAACGCCCAGAAATTCGCACCGAAATTCTGAACATTAATGTGTAATAAATCCCTGCCCAGGAAAGCCAGGGTACACAAACCAAGTTGCCATACAGAGTGTCTTACAAACAGAGTAAACTGTAAATTACATAAATGCAGCGGAAAAAAAAAGGTAACACGGAGTCTAAAAACATCTGGCCAAGCAGCCGATTCCATTCCCACAGGCACCTTGACGGCGGAGCCAGCCTATTCCTCAGGATGATCTTCATCTGACGCGTCCTCCAACACTGGGGGGAAAATTGGAGCAAGGCTGAGTACCACCCACAGTACTCAACAAATCACACCCACAAAAATGCATATGCACCGGGTACAAAGATGGGATAGGTTTATTTGCGGAAAAGCAGTTGCAAAGGGATAGTTCGCAAACATTGAAAAGTTGATTTAATTAACAATATTAATTCACCACTGATTAACGTTACACCACGTTAACCAGGCCCAACCATTCCCAACTGATTGACGCTAAACCACGTCAACCAGTCTCCACTGATGAACGCTACACCACGTTCACCAGACACCTCCGGGTACCGTTACACCACGTTACCCAGACTCCACTGATTAACGCTACACCACGTTAACCAGTCACCACCGGACAACGTAACACGCTGACCAGCTTTTCCCGACCAACGCTAAACCACGTTGACCAGGCCGCGCTGATGGAAGTTACACCACGACCACCAGGCGAAACTGATGAGAGTTAAACCACACTCACCAGTCTCCACCGACTAGCGTTACACCACGCTAACCGGTCACCCCGGTCAGCTCAACCACGCCGACCGGACACACACCTTCCACAACACCAGTTTGATAAAACCAGATTAATTATCTAGGGTGAGACTAATCACGGTGAGTCTTGGCCAATGTGCCCATTACCGCGGGCGCGGCTATTCGAATAGTTTTACTCTGATCAGAGGTGTACAAACTGTACCCACAAAGACACAGCCCCACACACGTTCCCGTGTGCCAGTACATCACCACGATGTCCGTGCGAGGCTGTGACAGGACCGTTCACGCAACCCTCCCTAACCATCCACACCCACGCTGAGGTTGCACCTGCCGACAGGGCACGCCATATTGGCCAGGCTACCCCCTTGCGCCACGGTGAATCCGGCAGCCGATCAACCCTACCCGGGCCGACCCAACTCCATCACGCCCACCCTCTTCTTCGGTGCCTAGGAGAGGGAGAAGAAACGCTTCAAGCCCAGCCGTTGCCCACGCTGGCTTGTGGCAAGTACGGGAAGTTGCCCAAGTGGTTCCCGCGAACCGGTCCTTAATTGCCATGGGTGTGACAAGCAAACCATACACCCACAGCCCACCATTTAGGTCAAAATTTTAGGAATTTAACAACAAACCTATCCATGGTTCCATTTTTCCGACATTGAGTCGAATCATATAAAAAGACATTATTTAATACCCAGGTGAGCTATGTTGCTAAGCATGGCTAAGCATCCTAGGGATCATATTCTACTCATATTATTACCCAGGTGACAAGGATTTAGTTATCAAGACTAAGGCTGAAACCTAACATTGTATAGGCAATACCAATCCACATGAATTATTGAAATAATGCAGTTTATTTGCGTAAACAAAGCAATTTAATGAAAAAATGGGTACGAATTGATCAAAGTATCAGTGCGACTTGCCTTGCTCCGGCTCAAGGTATTCGGCTACGATCTCGAAATACGCAGGAGAATTACCGGCGTCGGATTCTACAACAAACAGTGCATAAACAATTAAAAACAGTACATGGGGGTCAACAAACATGGGCTGAAAGTATTTTTAATGGATTCTTGGCATTTTTCTGGATTTAATGAAATTTGAATGGACTTAATCAGAGTTCGCATGAAATAGTTATGATTTATTGAAGTTTACTGCTATTTTCAGAGTGAATATAATTAACCAGTGATTTAATGCGCATTAACCGATTAATGACGTCACCAGACTGGGAAGCCGGCGCCGACCGGCGGGCTCCACCAGCCAGTGGCGTGCGAGAGGCAGGCGCACGGCGGACCAAGTCCACCGCGGCCGAGAGCGGGTGCACCACGCGGGCGAGCGAGCGGGCGGCCCCGATCTGCCACCCGGCAGATCGGACGGCCCCGGGGAGCGGCGGCCGAAGCCAGCCGTCCCGAGCGGGAGGCGGCGGCACGCACACGACCCGATGGTCGACGACGGCGACCACCCGGCGCGGCGACGACCACACGGAGGGGCGGAAATGAACGGGAAAACGGAGGGGGTTCTCACCGGCGGCTCGCGACGGCGAGCGACGGCGCGAAGACGACAGTGGCAACGAAAAGGCGGCGGCGGCCTCGGGACGACGTCGGCGACGGAGCTCCGACGGCGGGGAACGGGCGAGAGGCGGCTGCCGAGGTGTCCTGGAGGATGAGGAGGACGGGAGAGGAGTTAGAGTGGAGAATGGAGACACGGCGCGGCAGGAAACATCGGCCGGAAAGGAGGCGGAAGGCCGATACTCACCGTGCGCGCGGGCGAGGCGGTCCGGCGAGCTTCGGCTTCCACGGAGTGGCGGCCGAGATGCGGCGCGGCGCGGCGGAGGTGCAGGCGGTGGCGGAGTGGCCTGGCGGCGTCCGGAACGGCGGCGAGCGGTGGCCGGAGGCGGCGAAAAACGGTGGAGCTCGGATGCGCGGTGGCGACGGGGTTCTGGGGCACTGGAAAGCTCGGCGTGTTGGGGAAAAGATGGAGGAGTGGGTGGAGATGGTTTATAAATAGTCGGCCGGGAGAGATCGAGGCCGAACGGCTCCAATCGTGCACGGGAGAGTGGACGGCGGCGTGGGCATCGTGCGCGTGGTTCACGGGAGAGAGGGGACGTGGACGCCGGAGAACTCGGGGGAGTGGGGCGGACTCGTCCGCGACCGTTTGAACGAGTGCGAGTGCGGGAGGATGAGGAGGACGGCGCCGGATCGGACTGCCCCGGGGAGTTTCCCCTCCGCCCGATTCGGACGGAGGAGAACGATGATGCTGACAGGCGGGCCCGGCCTGTCAGCGGGAGGAGCGTGGGCGCGAGAACGAGAGAGCGCGGGGCGCGGGCAAGGGAGAGGGCATGGGCACAGGGTGCGGGGCGCGGGCGTAGGGCGAGGGCGCGAGCGCGCGGGCACGAGGGCGAGGGCGCGAGGAGCGAGGGCGCGGGCGGCACAGGAGCGGGCCAGCGGCCCCAAGGGAGAAAAAGAGAAAGGAAGAAAGAAAAAGATTTCCAGGACGATGTTAATTCCGATAAGCGTATTTGATTTATTAAAAATAGTTCCGGCGCTCTGTAAATTCCACTAAAAATCCAGTTAATGTATTTTGGCACAGAGAATACCAGAAAAATATTCCCGGCCACGACAATTTATTATCTTGCATTTTACACCATCAATTAATTTCTCTAGCCATTTTAAAATTCCTTTTCTTAGGTATTTTCTCCGGTGAAGTTTCTGTGTGGCTAAACTCAGGGTGCGACAGGGATCGAGAAATACGACGGCAAAACCAACCCCGAGTCCTGGCTCACCGTATACACCTTGGCAATTCGAGCTACCGGTGGTGACCACAAAGCCATGGCTAACTACCTCCTAGTCACACTAGCCGACTCGGCGAGGACATGGCTAGCAGGGCTCCCGAGGAAGTCGATCGGTTCCTGGGGAGAACTCAGGGAGCGGTTCATCGCTAACTTTCAAGGGACCTACGAGAGGCCATCTTCCGAGCATGATCTATATCAACTGCACCAGAAGAAGAACGAGTCTCTACGTGACTTCATCAAGAGGTTCTTCAAGAAGCGCAACAAAATCCCAATGATCAAGGACGAGGCCATCATCGCCACCTTCCGCAAGGGAGTAAAGGATGCCCCGTTCATTGCAAAGTTCACTCGGAAGCCACCATCCTCCGTCCGGGCTCTCTTTGACATGGCGAACAAATACGCCGACTCGACTGAAGCGGTTGCCGAGGCCCTCGACGAGAAGGAGTCCCGGCAGAAGGACCAGAAAGCGAAAGCCGACAACGAGCCATCGCAAAATAAGACCGGCAACCGCAAGCGGAAGTCGGACAACGAAGTGGCCAACATGGAGCGAACTCGGTCGTGGCCCCAATGCAATAACGACTACCAGAAAGTCAGGAATGGGCCTTGCCCCTTCCACCCCAAAGGCAAGCACGCGGCCAAAGACTACTTCATGCTCAAGAAGTTTGCTTCCGAGCAGGCTTCATCATCTGGCGCCGACAAGGACAAAGACAAGCCAGATCAAGGCCCAGCTGACGATTTTCAAGACCCCCAGGCCGAGCTCAACCACATCTTTGGAGGGTTGTTTGCGTATGAGTCCAAGCGGAAGCAGAAGCTTACAGCACGCGACGTCAACTCAATCTCTATAGCAGACACCCCCTAGTATTTGCACTGGTCAGAGACGCCCATCATGTTCACCCGCGTAGATCACCCAGATCGGGTTTCACACCCGGGACGTTACCCACTCGTCCTGGACCCGGTCGTCAAGAACATCAAGTTGAAGAAGGTTCTCATAGACGGAGGCAGCGCGCTCAATATCCTCTTCGCCAAGACTCTAGATGAGATGAAGATCCCTCGTTCAGATCTGCGGCCGAGTACGGCGCCCTTCCATGGAATAATTCTCGGCCTGTCTTCAACACCACTCGGGCAGATCACCTTGCCGGTCACCTTCAGCACGCGGGATAACTTCTGCACATAAAACGTCTGCTTCGAGGTCGTCAACTTCGAGACTGCGTACCACGCGATACTTGGATGACTGGCGCTCACCAAATTCATGTGGTACCGCACTATACATACATGGTGCTCAAGATGCTAGGACCAGCAGGAGTCCTCTCCCTCCGCAGCGATGTCAAGCAAGCCTTCACCTGCGACAAGGAGAGTTGCGACCTAGCTCAATCACAAGAGGCAACAGTCAGGAGCAACAGCATTCGGCAGGCCGTCACAACCGAAGTTGAGGAAGACCTAGTTGCAGCCAAAAAAGCAGCGAAGTCGGGAATTTCAGCAGACTCTAACATGAAGAAGATCCCCCTGGACCCTTCCGACCCCTCCAAGACTGCTCTAGTCGGGACCGGACTCGACCCCAAATAGGAAGACGCGCTCGTCACCTTCCTCCAAGCCAACAAGGATATCTTCACGTGGAAACCGTCCGACATGCCGGGCGTACCAAGGGAGGTGGTCGAGCACGCCCTCAACGTGAAGACAGACGCCAAGCCAGTCAAGCAACGTCTGCAGCGCTTCGCTCAAGACCGTAAAGATGCTATACGGGAGGAGATAACCAAGCTTCTCGCATCCGGGTTCATCAAAGAGGTCTATCACCCAGATTGGCTGGCAAACCCAGTTCTGGTCCAGAAGAAAAATGGTAAATGGCTTATGTGCGTCGACTACACCGATCTCAACAAGGCGTGCCCCAAAGATCCATTTGGTCTACCGAGAATAGATCAGGTGGTGGATTCAACTGCAGGGTGCGACCTTCTCAGTTTTCTTGACTGCTACTCGGGATACCACCAAATCAGCCTGAAAGAGGAAGACTGCCTAAAGACGTCTTTTATCACGCCGTTTGGAGCATACTGCTACATCACTATGCCGTTCGGTTTGAAAAACGCTGGAGTCAACGTATCAACGGGCAATTCAGCGGTGTCCACACACCCAGATCGGGCACAACGTGGAGGCCTACGTCGACGACATGGTAATCAAGACCAAGTCCAAAGAAGACCTCATCGCTGACCTAGAAGAAACCTTCCAAATCCTTCGAAGATTCAAGATGAAGTTGAACCCAGAAAAGTGCGCCTTCGATGTGACATCCGGCAAGCTACTCGGGTTCATCGTCTCGCATCGCGGCATCGAGGCCAACCCGGAGAAAGTCAACGCAATTATGAACATGGCTCCCCCAACTAACCAGAAGGACGTCCAGAAGCTGACAGGCTGCATGGCTTGAAGGCCTAGCTGCTGCGCTGGTGGTGTCTCTGATCTTGAGGCTCTCAACTGCAGCACTCGGCCTGATGACCTCCTTCTTCCCTTGGTCTACAACAGGTTTCTTCCCCTCGCTCTCTTGGAGTCGAGCTAGCCGGCAGAAGGACTTCTCGGCCTCTTCTTCGACTTCGTGGCTGACAGCGGACGGGAGTCATCATCAAACTCCTTGCACCACTGCAAACGATTGAACAATATACATTGCACAACGCTGAGCAATTATGGATATATGACTACAGGCATTCATCACAGAAGAGAAACAAGGGTTACCTCGGGACGAGGCCGGTTTTGGCTATAAGCCACGATGGAGCGCTCTGCATCCTCGGTTTCGACCACCCCACTTCAGAAATAAGTGAACAATGTTTCGGTCACTTTTTGCTGGTCAGCTACCTCTCGGCTTTCTCAGTCAGGGTCATTTTTCCCTTGGTAATCCCAGCAAAATTCGCTCCTCAGCTTCAATGGTTGGACACGCCGGGTTAGGAAATGCTTGGCCACCTAGGGGCCGGTCAGGCCGGCTCTCTTGAATTTCTCCAACCTTGCCAGCAACTGATGCACTTGGCCCATCTCTTCGAAAGTTGGATCCAATGACCAATTGGGTGAAACCGCCGGAGGCGAGCCAGTGAATGGAGGCAGGGAGGGTTCCAGATCAGAGCAGTAGAACCACTCCTTATGCCAACCTTTCAAGGAGGATTTCAGAGGAAGATTGATATATATTTTCTTCATTTCACTCCTCAACTGAAGGCCAGCCCCCCAATCACCTAGACCCTGTTCTTGGAGGGCTGGGGCTTGATGTGGAATAAGTGCCTAAAGAAATTGAAATGGGGTTCTACACCCAAGTAGCACTCGCAAAGAGTCACAAAAATAGAGAATTGCAAGATCGAGTTGGGGTTCAGATTCACCAACTCCAATCTGTAGAAGCTAAGAAGATGGCGGAGGAACGCAGAGGAGGGAAGAAATAAACCCCGGTCAAAGAAAGAGGCAAAAACAACAGTCTCGCCAGCTTGGGGATTTGGAACCGACTTACCCTCAGCCGGGCACCAGCAGATGATGTCATGGCTTTGCAGCCGCAGCGACTTCTCCAGCCTTTCTAGCTTCGACCGGCTGCAATCCGAGGTCGGCCACCCTTCGTCCGACGCCCCAACAAAATCTAGAACCTTCGGCATGGTTGGGGGGACAAAAAATTTGGGGGAAATGTGGTCGGGGGCTGGGGATGGACAAAGGAAAGCGGAATCGCTCGAGATTCAATGGGAAGGAGCAAGAAATGGTGAACCCTAGCGGAGCAGGAGGCAAAATTTCGGCGCAGAGCTGGGAAGACGAAACGATTGGTCGCTTGGGGAAGATGAGGAATCTTTTCTCTCTCTCCCAGCCTTTATAGAGCCTGTGCCGACTCATGGGCTTGGGCTTACACAGTCGGTACTGGGCCACCAAGATATGAGTTTCTACGTAGCACGCTCAATATGGGCCGCTCGCTGGCTATGTTAAAATCGCAGTATAGGTGCTACCAACAGGAACCGATGAGGTAAACAGATATGCTTCATGAAGGCCTAATTGCTAAACACATGTGTTTGGGTATCTGTTTTATCCACCAGGTATTGAGGATATATCCTTATAAGGATCACAAGCTAGTCTTAATCAACATTGGGGATGTAGGTATCTCTCGAGTACACCTGACCACGCAATGGATCTATTTTCATAAAGTGGTACTCGGCCTACATGCTTGGCCAACAGTTGCCATGAGCGACATTATTCCAGCCGACATAACACTGAAGAGTCTAACTTCCGAGTAGTGCATTACTCGGGAGAGACTATAAATATCCTTTCTAGCTGACATGATGCTGAGGAGTCTAACTTTCGAGTGGGACGCCACTCGGGAAAGACTATAAACCCCCTTTTTTCGGCTGACATGAAGCTGAAGAGTCCCATATACGAGTGGCATGCTACTCGGCAAGACTATAAATTATATTCCGGTTGACATGATACCGAAGAGTCTCATATACCAGTAGTATACTACTCAGGAAAGACTACAAGGTTAAAGATCTTTGGCTTGATGTTTAATTGTTTTCACAATTAAGCACAAAGTTGGGGGCTACACCTAATAGGTGCGCTTATTCGATGCACACTATTCATACATCTATATGAAGCCCTTTATAGCCTCGTTGCCAGCTGACATGAAGCAGGACTCGGGAAGAAGATGCACTCGAACAAAGAGTACTCGGGAGCAATGCACTTGGGCAATCTTCACCGTGGAGGATGAGCACTCGACATCAGCTGTGACTCAACTATGAAGGTCTCAGGGGCTACTGTGGAGGCCATGGGCCCCAGGTACCTCATCACAAGCATATGGGCCTCTCGGACAGAGTATGGGCCAAGACTTGTAATTAGAGATATAGTAGCACTCGGCAGACTTTGCCTTATACAAAAAGGAATATATAGTCCCAATCGGGTAAGATATATCTCTAAGAAGGAAATCCCTTGGCCATGTCCGGCTGGGATTCCTACCTTGTACCCCTGTCCCCCAGTATATAAGGGGAGGCAGGACACCCAATGAGGGCAGATGATCGAGAGTTCATCAGAACCACCACCATAATCCTCAAAGGAATACATCCCAACTGGACGTAGGGTATTACCTCGCATCGAGGGCCTGAACCAATATAAAATCTTGCCGTGTTCCTTTGCAATCCACTGAGTTTCCATCTGCCGAGTAGCCCCATATTCATATTGCTGGTGTAAAACATCGATATTATGTATGCCGAGTCCTATTGTATCTCTAATTACAAGGTCAGGCCCATCCTCTGTCCGAGTGGCCCAAACGCTTCTCATGAGGTACCCGAGGCTCTTGGCCTCTACACCGCCCTCTAGAATTCGACTAGAATATGGCCCAGAACCGCTCGGGATCGGATCTAGGGAGGTTGGGGTAATCCTCACACCAATAGACTACTCTGAGTCTGATTCTCGGTCGGACAGCAGTTCGGGAGCTTCTCTCCACCACGTGAGGTCTTCATGGCATTGAAGGGATCAACTCCGACAGAAAATGCACACTGACTACGTGACCAACAAGAGGAGGAGGCTCGCCAACTACATGAGCAACAGGAGGAGGATGTGCGACGTCTACAAGTTGAGCACGATGCACACAATGACAATCTGTGCAAGGCTGCGTGAACGGCGCAGCAGGAGATCCTCCAAACTAGGGTGGGCAACCATGACGTCTTTGTTACACCACAGCAGAACATCGTGGCTGCTGCAACACTCCTGGACACCCTGCAGCTAGGGCCTAATCATCAATCCACCCTGACTATCACAAGAATCAAGGCCATGATAACTGCTGCAGCTTGTCAACAACGATAGCTGTCTGAAGACACCCTTGTCCCGTCAGATAAAACAACTTCAGACGCTGCAACATCGTCTATGGTGGTACAACACTGAGTGGCAAGCGCTGCACAACGCCACTTGGAGTTGAACCGCACTACACAAGGGCGCAATGATGATCGTCGGCAGTACCACCATGACGGGCGACAAGGCGATCGTGATGCCTGCAAACGACTACAACGTGACCTCCATCATGACATCAATGCCTGACGCAGAGAACACGAGGAGGATGAACGACGCCGACTTGAAGACGAGCATGAGAGTTTCGGTCTTCACCACGAACGGTTCCACCGACACAACTGGAGCCGAAGCCCTCACTTAGACGAAGGGGTCCCCGCTTTCTCGCGAGAACTACAGCAAGTCGACTGGCCTATGTGCTTCAAACCCACTAGCATAGAGAAGTACAACGGCAAGACCAATCTAGAATCTTGGCTCACCGTGTATACCCTGGCAATCCGAGCAGTAGGAGGTGACCACAAGGCAATGGTGAATTATCTATCAGTTGCCCAAGCTGACTCCGGCACGAACGTGGTTGATGGGGCTTTCCAGAGAGTCTATAGGCTCCTGGGGGGAACTCCGCAAGCGTTTCATGGCCAACTTCCAAGGAACATACCAAAGGCCAGTGTCCGAGTATGACCTACACCAGTGCCACCAGAAGAAGAACGAGTCTCTCAGAGACTTCATCAAGTGCTTTTCCGAAAATAGAATTCAATCCCTGTCGATGCTTTGTATCGGCAATAATTATATGGGGCTACTCGTGAGACCTAAACTTAATGGATTGCAAAGAAACACGAAACAATTTATCCTAGTTCAGGCCCTCAAGGTGAGGTAATACCCTACTTCCAACTGTGGTGTATTGCCTTTGAGGTTTCTCTGATGAGATTGTGGTATTTTCTCTGATGAGAGCGTTCTGCCCCAAGGGGCTCCTTACCTCCCCTTATATACTAAGGAGGTAAGGTTAGATGATAGGAACCCAGTCGGACTTGACCAAGGGATTTCCTTCTAGGAATACAACGTACCCGACTAGGACTATATTCCTTTCCTTATCATACAAGGTAATATGCAACAAATCCTGTTGTATCCCAAATTACAGGATAAGGCCCATCCTCTATCTGAGTGGCCACAAAGCTTCCCATGAGGTACCTAGGGCCCATGGCCTCCACAGTCCCCAAGATCAAGGACGAGGTTGTCATAGCTGCCTTCCGCAAGGGAGTTAGGGACACCCCATTCATCACCAAATTCACTCGGAAGCTGCCAGCGTCTGTTAAGGCTCTCTTCGACATGGCAAACAAGTATGCTGATTTAGCCGATGCCGTTGCCGAGGCCCTCAACGACAAGAAGGAGCAACGACAGAAGGAGTGACGAGACACTGACGACACGGCCCCATCTATGACTTGGAACCGCAAGCGCAAGTCAAAAGACATCATGGCCACCGTCTACCACACCGGACCGCGACCCCCAAGGCAGACAACTATCAGAAGGTCATGAACGGGCCATGCCCTTTCCACCCAATAGGCCAAAAACTGCTTTATGCTCAAGAAGTTTGCTTCTAAGCAAACGTCTACGTCTGGCGAACAGAAAGACAAAGACAAGCCAGACTCAGGTCTAGCCGAAGATTATCAAGATCCCCAAGCTAAACTCAACCACATATAAGGGGGGGCCAATGGCATACGAGTCCAAACGCAAACAAAAGCTCACTGCTCGAGAAGTCAATTCAGTTTCCACTGACAGCCCCCAATACCTCCACTGGTCCGAAGTGGCGATCATGTTCGACCGCATGGACCACCCTAACCGAGTGGAACACCTAGGGCGATATCCACTTGTCCTGGACCCAGTCATCAGAAACATCAAGTTGAAAAAGGTTTTCATCGATAGAGGAAGCACACTCAACATCATTTTTGCCAAGACACTCGATGAAATGAAAATCCCTCGATCCGAGATACGGCCAACTACCGCTCCCTTCCACGGGGTAATCCCTAGTCTATCTTCAACCATACTCTGACAGATCAATTTGCCGGTCACCTTTGGCACGCGGGAAAATTTCCACACCAAGAATATCTGTTTTGAAGTTGCCGACTTCGAGACAGCTTACCACGCCATACTTGGAAGACAGGTGCTAGCCAAATTCATGGTGGTACCCTACTACACATACATGATGCTCAAGATGCCTGGCCCAACAGGAGTGCTCTCCCTACACAGTGACGTCAAGCACCTGCAATAAGGAAAGCTGTGAGTTGGCCTAGTCACAAGAGGCCGCAGTCGGACGAAGCAATATCTGACTAGTAGCATCAACTTCAAAGGAGGACGATGAGGTTCCGGCAAAAAAGGCGGCAAAATCGGGAATTTTAGTGGAGTCAGAAACCAAAAAGATCCCCCTGGACCCTTCCGACCCCGCCAAGACTACCCTTTTTGGGGCCGGATTCAACCCCAAATAAGAAGACGAGCTCGTCACCTTTCTCCAGGTGAACAGGGATATCTTTTCTTCCAAGCCTTCCTAGGATATCTTTGTGTGTCCCAAAGACCCATTTGATCTACCCAGGATAGATCAGGTGGTCGATTCAACTGCGGGATGCGAGCTGCTCAGCTTTCTCGACTACTGCTCGGGATACAATCAGATAAGTCTCAAGGAAGAGGACTGCTTGAAGACTTTTTTATCATGCTGTTTGGGGCATACTACTATGTCACTATGCCGTTTGGGTTGAAAAACGCCGGGGCAACGTACCAACGTGCCATCCAGCAGTGTCTTCACACTCAACTCAGGTGCAACATGGAGGCAAATGTCAACGACGTGGTAATTAAGACCAAGTTCAAAGGCAACTTCATCGCTGACTTAGAAGAGACCTTTCAAAGTCTACGAAGATTCAAGATGAAGCTAAACCCAAAAAAGTGCGCCTTCAGAGTACCATCCAGAATACTACTTGGTTTCATCATTTCACATCGTAGCATAGAGGCGAACCCAGAGATGATCAACACAATCATGAACATGGATCCTCCAACTAGCTAGAAGGACATGCAAAAGCTAACTAGTTGCATGGCAGCACTCAGCTAATTCTTTTTCTGACTTGGTGAACGAGGGATGCCGTTCTTCAAGCTATTGAAGAAAGTTGACAATTTTCAATGGATGCCCGAAGCCCAACAAACCTTCAAAGACTTCAAGAAATTTCTCACCTCACCACCCGTGTTGGCATCACCAATGCCCCAAGAGCCACATATGTTGTATCTGGCGGCAACCACTCAAGTAGTCAACACGGTTTTGGTCATCGAGCACAAAGAGCCAGGACATATACAAATAGTATAACGACCGGTATACTTCATCAATGAAGTCTTAGGCGAATCCAAAATGCACTACCCTCAAGTCTAAAAGCTGCTTTATGGACTCCTCATAACCGTCCAGAAGCTAGTGCATTATTTCCAATCCCACCAGGTTACAGTTGTCACTTCGTTTCCTCTCGGAGATGTCCTGCATAATCATGAAGCCACTAGCAGAATCGCTAAATGGGCACTCGAGTTGATGGCGTTTGATATCGTATTTCAACCACGAACAACAATCAAATCTCAAGCACTTGTCGATTTTGTGGCCGAGTGGATAGAGGTTCAGTCGGTTACACCTGCGGACAAATTTGAATACTGGATAATGTACTTTGACAGTTCTCTACGAATTGGCGGAGTAGGAGCCGGCGTCGTTTTGACGTCACCAAAAGGAGAAAAACTAAAATATGTCCTTCAAATACATTTTCCAGCATCTCACAACATCGCCGAGTACGAAGCACTCATCCATGGGCTCCATATTGCCATATCGCTTGGTAACCGACGATTGGTGGTTCGCGGGGATTCCCAATTAGTAGTGAACCAAGTCATGAAAGATTGGATGTGCCTGGACGACAATATGGCAGCATACTGTCAAGAAATACAAAAGCTAGAAAACAAGTTTGATGGACTGGAAATCACTCACGTTCTGCGCCAATACAACGAAGTGATGGACGAGCTAGCCAACATGGGATCCAAGCGTGAAGTGGTCCCGACTGGAGTTTTTGTCGAGCAATTGCTGGAGCCATCAGTCAAGAAAAAACCTAACCCCGACCAGTCGGGGGCTGGGCCAGAGCCAGAATCAAACGAGTTGCTCCTTGTTTCTCAAGACTAGCGGACTTCAATTATCCGATTCGTATTGTAAGACGAACTCCCGAAAGACCGCAGTGAAGCCGAACAAGTCAAACGGTGGAGCAAGAGCTTTATCGTAGTCGGAAAAAGAACTTTTTTGTAGAAGCGCATCCAGAGTCCTCATGTTACGTCACACCTGAGGAGGGCAAGCCGATACTGCAATTAATCCACTCGGGCGTATGTGGCAACCATGCTGCATCAAGGACGTTAGTTGGAAAGGCTTATCGACAAGGTTTCTTCTGGCCGACTGCGATTACTGATGCCAAAGACATACGACAGATGCCAATTTTTCACTCAGCAAATACATTTACTAGTTCAAGAACTGCAAACAATTCCAATCTCTTGGCCCTTTGCAGTCTAGGTGATGTGAACGTGGGTGTCCCGATCTTTCGATGAGAGGGTAGGTCGATTGGATGGAGCGATGTTGGCGATCCGACTACAACTGTCTAGGGACATTGCGCCTTAGCAATCATTACACCAACTCCAGAGGCTGTTCGCAATCTCAACGGATGCACGATCAGCCCAACCACGAGGGTAATTGTTCCTGTAAGCAATCGAGAACTAGCAAGAACAAGATGAATAAGCAACTCAATTTATGAAATAAAGATGAAGGTTTAACTCAAGAGAACAAATGGTGGGGTTCCGAAGATGAGCAAACCGGCGATCTAACCGATCACGAGATTACACAGTAAAGTAGCGACGCTAACTTTAATCTAATAAAACCCAATCTGTTTATGGCTGCTCTAAGGGTATTAATAGGATGGGAGGACGACCACAGAGGTGTTGGGGTCGTTTTCCAACCCTAGGATGTGTCCCTAATAGACCCAACTTGATACATGGGCCTTCGGCTCAAAAACGGTGATGCAGCACCTTAAACAGAAAACCTCTTGTCACTAAAACGACAATTGCAGACGATTCCGAATAGATATGAGCATGAATCTAGATCCGTTAGAAAGTAGACTCAACAAGCTTTCCGTGAAGTATAAGAACTCCCAAATGGGAGTTCGTATGAAGTCGTGGCGGCCGTCACAAGTTGGCACTGTCGTATAGTCCGATTCTAGCCTACGCGAATCCCTTTCCTTGTTGACCTTGTTCACGTTTTGAGGCTTCCGATCAGCGATCGTCACCTCGCAACCGCTACACCCACACGTCTAGTTGTTATCAACCATGCTCTCACGTAGTCAACCTCACCACGAAGGTTTTATCCCTACAAGCAATCGAAGAAACTCACAAGAACTAGGAAGAATGCAATCTGAATTGCAGATGAATGTTTAGCACACGAAGTTGGGGTTCTACAAACCAATCTAGGCGGTGAAACTTCAATGGCAGAATAATCTAAGCAAAACCCACCTCTAAACGGCGACGGCTACTGAATATATATGAATTAGGATGTCCTAGGGTTAGGATTTTCCCTATAAGGGGCGCACTCCTCATGGGTTTAGCCCACGACACAAATACAAGGCCCAAGGTCCAAAACAAACTCAGACTAGAAAAGGTACGTGTCTTGTTTCGATGATTCCGGACAGCTCAGGAGGAATTTTGACATGGGACAAAAACCATCTGAAAGTAGACTCCATAAGCTTTCCAACAAGTACTCATGGGCCAAGAGAGTCCTTTTGGATCAGCGGCTAGGTCTGTTTGAAATTGATGCTGTCAGGAGGCCCGAATCCGAATCCAAAACGTGCAGAACTTCATCTCTTGCTTTTTATGGACCAAAAAGTGACGTGGTGATGTAGGAGTAGACTTAGGTAAGGTCTTGGTTTCGTCCCCAATCAACTTCTTTGATCATCCATGCATTCCTTACGCTCGGTCTCTTTCCCTTCACCCAAGCAAGTATCTCTGCAAACGAGAACACACAAAATTCATGGTGCAGTAATGCCTGTTCAAATATATAACACGTAAATCTTACGTAGAAAGCATGCACCTTTGGTTGATGAGTACATAAGGTAGCTATGGTCATATCTGAGCTAGTGATGTTCTCATCATCCTCCCCTTCTTGATTGGAAACCGTCCGCGGTTTCACCTTGTCATTAAGCCTGATGAACATATCTTTATCTTTCATAACATAGGGTGAGATAGTGTTGTGCATATGGTTGGATTCTGAAATTTTTAAACACGGAGAACACTTTGTAGTGTCGGTGCAGCTCACAACACTCCTCTTCTTGCAAACCAAGCCGCAACTCATTTAAACAGCTAGAGGAACTAGATAGAGAATTATTTATATTCATGCGGTCCTCTAGACAAGACATGTCATTATGAAAAGGAAGCATATTAAAATTCGAACAAATGTATACTCTATGCACATTATATTCTCCTTTATTATCATAATTGCCAATAACATGAAAATCACATGAGAAGGACGTGGCAAATCAGATCTAGCAAATAATTTCTTCTCTAAATAATTGAGTGGACAAAGATCATCAAATTGAATATAGCCCCAAGTATTTAAAGAAGATAGCAATCTAAACTCTTCATTCTCACTAGCAATGTGAACAACATGTCTAAAATCAGCACATGGTGGTTCAACAACATTATTAACATGTTCATTCATTAGTTGTGGCATGGATATAAGTGAAGCATTGCACAACTCTTCTTTATCATAAGAAATAGGAACCAAATCATTGTTTGACAAAGGTAATTTAACACACGATTCCACTGGTGATTGCTCTAAACTAATATGATTAGTAGACATATATAGCACATCAGAATTGTCCATACCTTGAGTAAATGTAGCACCATTTCTGTTACCTTTGTTCTCATTTTCAAAAACTGTAGGTGCACTCTTAATTAAAACATCTTGAAACATGCATGGAATAACAGGTGGATCTTCTTTCTCTATGTCTCTCTTCTTTTCCTCATTACCTTGCCACTTCTCAGATACCTGCAAAATATCAGTGCCCAATGCAATATGTTCGTTTTGCAATAACTTAGGTTTAGGTGAAGGCATCAAAACATTAGTATTATTACATTTATTTCTCAAAACCTCCTGGTTTTTAATCTTTTCCCTCTCAAGATCATCTTTCAAAATTTTAGCAGGGGACATAGGTAGCAACTTAAATTTCTTGCCATTATGTGTGAAAGTGTACGTGTTGGTTCTACCACGGTGCACAACATCTCTATCATATTCCCAAGGTCTACCCAAAAGTAGAGAACATGCTTGCATTGGAACAACATCAAATATGACACTATCATGATAATTGCCTACTGAAAACTCCGCTTTCACAATTTTACTTACCTTCAACTTACCGCAAGAATTGAACCATTGGATGTAGTAAGGCTATGGATGTGGTTGTGTAGGCAAACCTAGCTTGTCAACCAAATCTAAACTAGCAAGGTTGCTACAACTGCCGCTATCAATGACAACACGGCATGCTCTATTGTGAACCACGAACCTTGATTGGAACAAATTGTGGCGCTGATTTTGCTCCGCCTTCTCCATTTGAGCACTTAGCACTCGTTGTACCAAAGTACTCTCATTATCCTACAAAAGGTTAGTCACAGAAGAAGGGACAACAAGGGGTTGCTTCTCTAAATGACACACTTTATTTTTGTAAGCAAAATTCTGAGATGGAGAAACAAATTTCTCTCGCATAAGCATTTCCATATCGTTCCAAGTTTGAGGCAATCTGTCATGTGAAGACGTTATTAAATTTTGCCACCATATTAAAGCATGAGAAGTCAAGACACTAGCAGCATTCTTAATCTTTCATTTATCACACATATGACGATGAGAAAAAATTTTATCAATCGCAACTTCCCAACTCATGTATGCTTCAGCACCAAATCCATTATACGAAGGGGGAGATGACACAGTCTTACCTTCACTTGTCGAAGATGATGTGGCAATTATGGTAGGGCTCTCATCCAAATTCTTCATCTCCTTTTCGTCCTTGGTATGAACTGTCATAGTTAGTGGAAGACAAGAAGAAACAGTAGCTGGCTGCATATTTACTAAGGAGACCTTTCATGCTCTCAGCTATCGCCTGAAGGTCTTGTTGTACAGAGTCCATGCTATGTCATCACAATCCTGCCACTGTTAGTAGAAAATAGAAAACAACATAAAAGCTTTATCCCTATCAACTACTAGGTAGTGGACAGTGGAATCACACACTCTCAAGCAACCAAAAGTGTCTTACCGAACTCTTATGATATTCTTACCGATTGAAGCAGGTGGTACGACCGGAGAGGTGGGATGTTGACAGCGGTGAGTGTTGCGATTACTCGGATCAAATCTGTACTGATAAGAAGTTTGTGGATCTCAGGAGGCTCAAAAGTATGGTAGCAAGGATTAGCAAAAATTAATAACAGAATAGCAAAGCTGAATAAGTGTTCTAAATACTTGTAGCAATCGCTGGCCGAGACACATTCCTAGAACCAGCCTAACAAGCGAGAGTAAGAAACAAAGGACTTAGGACAACTCTCTCTCACCAAGTCTCTCGAAAATCTTGAAAGATCAGCTCAGCAAGACTGCTCACTGAAAACAGCTCTCTATCCTTTTATTTTTTTTCTTTTTTCTCTCTTTTTTTTCTTCTCTCTTTTTTTCTTTTTTTCTCTTCTAGGAATACACCTAGTACACAAGAAGCAACCACAAAAATTAGTAGCTCAATATAATGCACGGAGTGACCCTTCAAAAACACACAGAGGCGCTCTGAAAAGCGTGCAGGAACTTTGTAGCTTGAAAACTCAGTCTTGCAGGCCAAATTTCGCTATTTTAGATAGGCCGAACCCAACAAAGTGGGGGAGGAGTGGATGTAAAATTTTTTGTAGATGTCCGCAGATATAAAGTTTGCCTAATTCCGAGTCCGTATGCAAAGATATAAAGATAGGTAGCGTGAACTAGGGTTTTGTGGCTCAACCCTGTTGCTCCGGCTAGAGTATAAGTGCCAATAAGTCAAGCAGGCTGACAAGGAGGCTAACGGTGCAGGGCGATTGACACAAGGCGGCTTGCGACCTATCTAAAAAGGCTTGCGAAAGTGGGTTAAAAGCTCAAGGTGGCTTGCAATCCGAAACCAAGTAGAACTCGATTTCTCAAGGCAGGCTCTTGCGCAACGCAACAGCTAGAACTAGAACCACGAACATGACTCTAAACTAGAGACCACTAACTTGACCTAGGACATAGACTCAACAAAGCGAAACTAAAATTAAACTTGCGAAGCCACAAAGGGGTTTGGACAAGGGATAAACCTAACACTACGAAGAACATGGTGGTAATAAATTTTGGATTTTCTGGACTCTAGGTAAAGGAAAACAAAACTTAACAGAAGGAAACACAGATGATACCTATCGGGCAACCTGATGCTCTGATACCACTTGATGCACCTGGGTGCCCGATCTTCCGATAGGTTCGATTTGGCGACGTGAAGACGTTCACGTTTTAAGGCTTTTGATCGGAGTTCGTATGAAGTCGTGGCGGCCATCACAAGTTGGCGCTGTCGTATAGTCCGATTCTACCCTGCGCGAATCCCTTTCCTTGTTGATCTCCTTCCTTTCCTTGTTGACCTTCTCCATGCGTAGGTCTGGACATATCGATGGTGTTGATGTCCTCATCATCCCACCCAACTTGCATTTGAGTTGTCCTCGACTGAAGCTCATTGTTCTCTATCACTTCAAAAGGTCCATCAACTCTGTATGGCGCACGGTTGGGTAGGGAAGCTCCGGGAATCATATCGATTTGATGCTCAATCCCACACATCGGTGGCAGCCCCGGTGGTACCTCTTTTGGAAAAACATCCTCATAGTCCTGCAAAAGGTTAGTGACTGCAAGAGGAAAAGAGAAGGATATATCCTCAAATGAAAATAAAGCAACAATACTTGTATCCAAATTGACAATATCAGATTTAGTAGCAAGCAAACAAACACCTTTCATTTTAATCACATTTTTCTTGTCATGTTCAGATTTAGATTCTTTCTGATTTTCACTTTTAACATGCCCCTGATTTTTCTCTTTATTAGCTCTAGCAACCTCATCCTTCAAAATTTCTTCAGGTGACATAGGATGTAACACAATTTTCTTTTCATTATGCATAAAAGAGTATTGATTTGTTCTACCATGATGCAACGTGTCTTTATCATATTGCCAAGGTCTACCCAACAGCAAAGAGCAAGCATGCATAGGTACGACATCGCAGTCAACAAAATCACAATAAGAACCAATCGCAAAATTCAACCGAACCAATTGTGTCGCCTTAACTCTACCGCTGTTGTTGAACCACTGAATGTAATATGGATGCGGGTGAGGTTTAGAGTGCAACGCAAGCTTAGTTACCATCTCAGTACTTACCAAGTTTCTGCAACTTCCTCCACCGATAATGGTGCGACAGGATCGCTTGTTGACGACGCACTTCATCTGAAATAAGTTATGCCGCTGGTTCTGCTCCACTTTGTCCATTTGTGCACTCAACACACACTGCACAAGAAGACTCTGATAGTGCTCGGCGTCTTCAGCACCAATATGTTCCACATCGTCACTTCCTGCATCATTAGCTGCAAGCAATGCAAGTGTACCCTCATCCAAATCACTAGCTGTGGGTGCCATGGGCCCCGGGTACCTCATGACAAGCATATGGGCCACTCGGATAGAGGATGGGCCTAGCCTTGTAATTAGAGATATAGCTAGATTCGGCAGACTTCGCCTTGTATAGGAAGGAATATACAGTCCTAGTCGGGTGCGTTATATCTCTAAGGGGAGATCTCCTAGTCGTAATCCGATGGGGACTCCTACCTTGTAACCCTGTCCCCCAGTATATAAGGGGAGGCAGGGCGCCCCATGAGGGCAGGTTGAGTTGGTTCATCAGAATCGCCACCATAATTCCTCAAAGGAATACATATAAACTGGACATAGGGTATTACCTCACATCGAGGGCCTGAACCAGTATAAAATCTCCTTGTGTTCCTTTGCAATCCACCGAGTTTCCATCCGCCGAGTAGCCCCATATATTTATTGCCGGTGTAAAACATCGACAGTTGGCGCGCCAGGTAGGGGCTTCGGAGCAATCTACATCTACAAGCTCGATGGATCCAGCAACCGAAGTCGACGGCGGCAAACTCTCCCCCAGAGATGCAATCGCATTCAGAAGCCTCGACTTTGTCGCCGACCAGATCGGCAATCTCACCTTGGCCAACTCGGACTCGATCCGATCTGCCAGGGAACCAGCCGACTCCGCGCCAGTCAGCCTACACGATGCTGCAGCAATCTCTCACGACATGTTGCGGCGATCTCCCATACGCCCAAGTCCAGGGACAACTCTTTCTTTTGGTGTTTGACTCGGACTCGGTTTTGAGCCGGCCGAGATCGGGCCAAAAAAGGAAGAGATCGTCAATTTCCCATTCGGACTCGGCGACGCCGCGGATATCTACAATCTACATCCGACGCGGCAAACCCGATCCTCTGGAGTTCGACTCGGATACAGCCCCGAGCCGCTCGAGATCGGATCTAGGGAGGTCGGAGTTGTAATCACCCCCATCAACTATTCTGACTACGACTCTCGGTCGGACTACGACTCCCAGTCGGATTCCGACTCTAAGTCGGACAGCAGTTCGGCAAGCTTCTTCCCGCCACGAGAAATCTTCATGGCATCCAAAGGCTCTACTCCTACTCAGGAATCACGCCGACTACACGAACAACAAGAGGAGGAGGCCTGCCGACTGCAAGAACAACAGGAGGAAGAAGCGAGACGCCGACATGACGCCCTACGCAGGGCTAGGCGAACCGCTCAGCAACAAACCCTCCAAACAAAAGTCGGCGACCACGACGTCTTCATCATGCCACAACAGAACGTCGTGGCCGCCGCGACCCTACTGGACACGGTCCAACTTGGGCCTGATCACCAGGCCACCCCGACGATCACAAGGATAAAAGCCCTGCTTACCGCTGCTGCATGTCAGCAGCACCAACAGTCGGGTGATACCCTCATACCGACCAACCGGTCGACATTCCCAACGGCAGCCTCATCTACCTCAAAGCGACGCCAAGCGGCTGGCTCCAGTCAGCTGCATACGGAGGCACGTCAGGCGTCACTCGGCAGCCCCAATGACAACCGGCGACGTCAAAGCAACCGTCGGGATGATCAGGACCTTCGAGGCCGACAACGACGTGATCTTCGGCAGGACATCAACGCTCGACACCGCGAATGAGAAGATGATGAGCGGTTTCGCCGCCGTAGTCGGGGTCGGAGTCCTCATGAAGATGAAGGAGTACCGGCCTTCACCCAGGAGCTACAACAGGCCGACTGGCCATTGGGTTTCAAGCCTACAGGAGTCGAAAAATACGACGGCAAGACCAATCCCGAGTCTTGGCTCACGGTCTATACTACGGCAATCCGAGCAGCTGGAGGAAATCACAAAGTCATGGCTAACTACCTCCCAGTCGCTTTAGCCGACTCAGCGAGGACATGGCTAACAGGACTTCCCAAGCAATCAATCGGCTCATGGGCAGAACTCCGAGAACGCTTCATCGCCAACTTCCAGGGAACTTACGAGAGATCATCTTCCGAGTACGACTTATATCAGTTGCATCAAAGGAAGAATGAGTCTCTTCGTGACTTCATTAAGAGGTTTTCTGAGAAGAAGAACTCAATCCCTAACGTCAAGGATGAGGTCGTCATCGCCGCCTTTCGAAAAGGAGTCAAAGACACCTCGTTCATCGACAAATTCACACGGAAGCCTCCCAACTCTGTCAAGGCTTTATTCGACATGGCGAACAAATACGCCGACTCAGCCCATGCTGTTGCTGAGGCCCTTGAAGATAAAAAGGCATCCTGACAGAAGAAGCGGGAGGGCACCAACGACGCGGTCCCGACTAAAGCCAGGAATCGCAAACGCAAGTCAGACGGCTTCATTGTGGCAGTCGGTCACAATCGTCTTCGACTTTCAACAACTGAAGATTATCAGAACAACAAGTGACATGCTCGGGGCTCACAAGCTCAAACGCAAGGATGGCATCTCCACTCCGAAATACCGAACAGCTAAGTCGCTTCCTGATAAATATTTCTTTACTCGGCCTTGCCAATGCCGCTTACACCTAATAGGTGTACAAGCTGCACTCTTCTCTGTTTTTGCTCTTAAATGATTGCAAAAGTACTTGAGTAGCATAAACCCTGATCCGTGAAACTTTGCTCCATGAAAGACGAACTCAAGTCACCCAAAACGCGTGTCTGGGAAAGAGCCATGAGCCAACTCCCGACGCTAGGGGGCTATGACTAGTCGAGCAGAGTGTTTAAACGTAAGGGGTCAACTACTCAGGGAAATTAATATCAAAGAGAGGAAAAACTCGTATTTACATGTATTGTAAGATGCCTTTTATTCGGGTGATTATTTCCATCATCAGATGCTACTCATCCGATATCTTTATATTGCAGGCCCAGCTCCGGATACGCGTGACAGGAACTCAGGGCTGCGAGCCCATCTCCTACGCTCGGGGGCTGGACAAGTCTGCCAAAATACACTCGGGATGCTCCATGAGGGCTACTTACCGAGTACTTACGCCAGTCGGGACGTCATCTTCCCCGGCTACGCTCCATGCGAGCTAATAATCGGCCTCCGGCGCCAGTCGGGGCTGTGTACTACTCGGCTAAGTAGGGTACGCCCCATGAGGGTCGCCAGCCGAATCCTACGCTAATGCTAGGTTCGGGTGCCTTATTTGGTCACAGCTCTGTCAGGTTGGGTACGCCCCATGAGGGTCGCCAGCCGAATCCTATGCTAATGCAAGGTTCGGGTGCCTAGCTTGGCTATAACTCTGTTGGATAGGGTACGCCCCATGAGGGTCACCAGCCGAACCCTCTGCTAATGCAAGGTTCGGGTACCTTGTTCGGCTTTACCCAAGTCAGGGAAGACTTACATCGTCAAAGTGCATCCGGAGTTCTCATGCACTGCGTCACACCTGAGGAGGGCAAGCAGATCCTGCAATATACCCACTTAGGCTTATGTGGCGACCAGGTTGCATCCAGAACGTAAGTCGAAAAGGCTTGCGAATAAGGATTTCTCTGGCTAATTGCGGTTATCGACACTAAAAAACTCATCCTGACATGCGATGGATGATACTTCTATAGAGCTATGCCGGATAGGACGGCTCAGGCCGGCTTATTTGGTAGCAGCCACCAAAATATGAGTTCCTACAGTAGCATGCTCCATGTGGGCCGCCCACAGGCTGAGTTGAAATTATAGCGCTGGTGCTACCAACAGGAGCCGATGAGGTAAACAGATATGCTTCATGAGAGCCTTATTGCTAAACATATATGTTTGGGTTTCTGTTTTATCCACCAGGTCTCGAGGATATATCCTTACAAGGATCACAAGCTGGTCTTCATTAAAATTGGGGATGCAGGTATCTTTCTCGGGTACACCTGACCACGCCGTGGATTTATTTTCATAAAGTGGTACTCGGCCTACATGCGTGGCCATCAGTTGCCATGAGCATCATTATTCCCACTGACATGATGTGGAAGAGTCTAACTTTCGAGTAGTGCACTACTCGGGAGAGACTATAAATTTCTCATTCCCGCTGACATGATGCGGAGGAGTCTAACTTTCGAGTAGTATGCTACTCGGGAAAGACTATAAACATTCTTCCAGCTGACGAGCTGAAGAGTCTAACTTCCGAATGGGACGCCACTCGAGAAAGACTATAAACACCTTTTCCAGCTAACATGAAGCTGACGAGTCTAATTTTCGAGTAGTATACTACTTGGGAAAGACTATAAATAATCATCCCGGCTGACATGATGCCGACGAGTCTAATTTTCGAGTAGTATACTACTCGGGAAAGACTATAAACACCCCCTTTCCAGCTGACATGACGCTGAAGAGTCCCATATACGAGTAGCATCCTACTCGGCAAGACTATAAACACACATTCCGACTGACATGAAGTCGAAGAGTCCTATATACGAGTAGTTCCCTACTTGGCAAGACTATAAATCATATTCCGGTTGACATGATACCGAAGAGTCTCATATACCAGTAGTAATCTACTCGGGAAAGACTTCAAGGTTAAAGATCTTTGACTTTATGTTTAATTGTCTTCACAATTAAGCACAAAGTCGGGGGCTACACCTAATAGGTGCGCCTATTCGGCGCACACTATTCCTACATCTACATGGAGCCCTTCATAGCCTCGCTGCCAGCTGACATGAAGCAGGACTCGGGAGAAGCAGCACTCAGACAAAGAGTACTCGGGAGCAATGCACTCGGGAAGACTTCACCGTGGAGGATGAGCACTTGGCATCAGCTGTGACTCAACTATGAAGGTCTCAGGGGCTACTGTGGGTGCCATGGGCCCCGAGTACCTCATGACAAGCATATGGGCCACTCGGATAGAGGATGGGCCTAGCCTTGTAATTAGAGATATAGCTAGATTCGGCAGACTTCGCCTTGTATAGGAAGGAATATACAATCCTAGTCGGGTCCGTTATATCTCTAAGGGGAGATCTCCTAGTCGTAATCCGATGGGGACTCCTACCTTGTAACCCTGTCCCCTAGTATATAAGGGGAGGCAGGGCGCCCCATGAGGGCAGGTTGAGTTGGTTCATCAAAATCGCCACCATAATTCCTCAAAGGAATACATATAAACTAGATGTAGGGTATTACCTCACATCGAGGGCCTGAACCAGTATAAAATCTCCTTGTGTTCCTTTGCAATCCACCGAGTTTCCATCCGCCGAGTAGCCCCATATATTTATTGCCGGTGTAAAACATCAACACTAGCGGAAGAATACTCACCATTCTCCTTAATAATCAAAACGCGTTTACCGGGGCAGTCTCAATGTAAATGTCCAAAACCCTTGCACTGTTGGCATTGAACATCCCTTGTTCATCCTGTGGAAGCAACTGAAGAAGCACTCTTGGTAGGTGTTTGTACAGAACCTTTGGTTGCCTCTGAAACACGTGGTGCTATGGTAGAAAGTGGTGCAGCTGTACGGCTTGGTGGGGCAGCGGCGCTCCCTACAGACAAGTTAGCTCTTGTGCGTGTACGTCGTCCCTGCACTTCTCTTTCAGCTTTGCAAGCATAATGAAACAATCGAGTCATATTATTGTACTCTTTGTAGCTAAGAATATCATAAATTTCTCAGTCTAAACCACCCAAAAATCTAGCCATAGTAGCCTCCTCATTCTCTACTAACCCACAACGCAGCATGCCTATTTGCAATTCTTGATAATATTTTTCCACACTTTTATTATCCTATTTCAATTGTTGCAATTTATTTAACAGATCACGTGCATAATATGAAGGTACAAATCTAGCATGCATAATCCATTTCAAACCATCACAGTTAGGTGGCATAGCATTCATATGTGTACGACGGTACTCACTCCACCAAATAGAAGCATAATCAGTAAACTCACTAGTAGCAGCCCTAACCCTCTTATTTTATGGAATATCATGGCAAGCAAACTTTTGGTCTACTACTAACTCCTATGAAAGATAAGCATCAGGGTCATATTTACCATCAAAAGGAGGCATAGTGAATTTTATCTTACCAAACGAATCATCATTGCCACGTACCTCACGGCGTGGCCGGTTGGGAGCCATGCTGGTGCGGTTGAATCTAAGCCGTCGCCGGTTCGGATCATCCTCAGAGTCAGCAATATAGTCATGTTCGTCCACCTCACTGTCAATGACTCCATATTCGCCAGCAGCAACATTGGGCACCACTGGAGGTGCCACCTGGGGTGCTTGGGTGATCTCATCAAGATGCCTCATAATATCAGCAAGGGCGGTGTTCACGATGCCCATGGAAGCTTCTAGGGCCGTGAACTTGGTGTTGGTCATGATCTGTGTAGCCTCCACATGAGCTAGCCACTCATTGGTGATATGCACATCTTCCTCAAGACCTTCTGTGCACACCCTCACTTGGGTAGCAAAATGTTGTATGATTCCCCTAGTTCGGGGTGAATGTGATGCCCCCTCGTTCTGTTCTTCAATTCCTGCCATGGTTAGGAAAAGAAAACAGAAAACAAGGATGTAGCTAGTGTAAGTCCCTCACTCTCAACCTGTTCAAACAAGCTCTTACCAAGCTAAATAGGAGGTGATGGCAACCGTCAGACTGGAGCAAACCCCTGGAGAAGGTGTATTGACGCCTTGGTTGCTGAATCCCTGTCAAGTGATAGTCGAACCGGTGGAGCTATAGGAGGGCTGAAAGTGAGCAAAGGAATACTAGAACCACATTAGTCAAAGCAAGTTGAATAATTGTTCAAAGTTGGCACCGTGCTGGTCCTAGGCTAGATCGTACTAGAGACACGAGCCTAGAACACAAACGAGTACACCACGTAGAAGTCAACTAGATGATGTTGTACACTGAGTTCAAGGACTCGAAAAAGGATTCTACATAGGAACCTTAGAATCACGTGTGAAAGGCTCCTGTCAATTTTGAGCAGATTCTGAAAAACTTGATTTTACCTCGGTTTGCGGGCCCGCTTTGAGGGCCTAAACGACGTTTTTTGGGGTTGAAGTTGCCGCGCGTGTGCCTGGAGGTTCACGTGGATCTAAAATCCCAGATTTTTGGGTCTTCTTTCTTTTCCACCCTATCTTCTCGTTCTCTTTCCAACGGGTCAAGAAACGCCTCAATCGGAGGTCGTATGCAAAAGTTACACTGTTTTTTTCTTTCTTTTTTCTTTTTTTTACACACACCAACCGCTACGGTGACCAACACGTGACAGAACTCAAAACTCTAAACGACTAGATGCTAAGACCAGCAACTCGACACAACGATGCAACAGAAAACTCAACAAACTTAAACTAAGCAGAACTAGTAAAAGGCTCGAATTGTCTTGGACCTCGGTAGTCTAATCTACTATTTTTTTTAGCTTCTGGATTGTAGGTAATAAAAATTTACGAATCAGGAAATCTCTCACCGAGCAACCTTGAGCTCTGATACCACTTGATGTGAACGTGGGTGTCCCGATCTTTCGATGAGAGGGTAGGTCGATTGGATGGAGCGACGTTGGCGATTTGATTACAGCCGTCCAGGGATGTTGCGCCTAAGCAATCATTACACCAACTCCAGAGGCTGTTCGCAATCTCGACGGATGCACGATCAGCCCAACCATGAGGGTAATTGTTCCCGTAAGCAATCAAGAACTAGCAAGAACAAGATGGACAAGCAACTCAATTTGCGAAATAAAGATGAAGGTTTAACTCAAGAGAACAAACGGTGGGGTTCCAAAGACGAGTAAACCGGCGATCTAACTGATCACGGGATTACACAGTAAAGTAGCGACGCTAACTTTAATCTAACAAAACCCAATCTGTTTATGGCGGCTCTAAGGGTATTAATAGGATGGGAGGATGACCACAGGGGTGTTGGGGTCATTCTCCAACCCTAGGACACGTCCCTAATGGACCCAACTTGATACATGGGCCTTCGGCCCAAAAAGGTGACGCAGCACCTTAAATAGGAAACCTCTTATCACTAAAATAATGATTGCGGATGATTCCGAATAGATATGAGCATGAATCTGGATCCGTTGGAATGTAGACTTGACAAGCTTTCCGTGAAGTACTAGAACTCCCAAATCAGAGTTCGTATGAAGTAGTGGCGGCCGTCACAAGTTGGCGTTGTTGTATAGTCCGATTCTAGCCTGCGCGAATCCCTTTCTTTGTTGATCTCCTTCCTTTCCTTGTTGACCTTCTCCATGCGTAGGTGTGGACGTATCGATGGTGTTGATGTCCTCATCACTAGGGGCTGAACATGGTCGGGCGTTTCAAGAAAGTGCCAGGAGGGTTCACACACATGTTTGTCGCAGTGGACAAGTTCACAAAATGGATCGAAGCAAAACCTGTTGCTACTATAACCGCGGCCAGGGAAAAAGATTTCATCATGGGTATTCTCTATCGATTTGGAGTTCCCAATCGCATCATAACGGACAACGGTACTCAGTTCACCGGTGGCATCTTTCAAGATTTCTGTGATGAATTCGACATCTAGATCTGTTATGTTTCAGTGGCTCACCCACGGAGCAATGGGCAGGTCAAGCGTGCAAATGGCACGGTCTTACAAGGTAACAAGGCTAGGGTATTTGACCGATTACTACCATACGTTGGGCGGTGGGTACAAGAGCTCCCATCCGTTCTCGTGTCTCTACGAACCACAGTCTGTCGGGCAACAGGGCAATCCCCTTTTATCCTAGTCAATGGTGCTGAGGCCGTGTTACCAATCGAGTTGGAGTTCGGCTCTCCGTGAGTTTGGGCCCACTCAAAAGAAAAGTCAAATGAAGACTGACTGGTCAAGCTAGATCAGTTAGAGGAAGCAAGGGATATCGCAACAATTCAGTTGGCAAAATACCTTCAAGGATTACGTTGTTATCTCTGGAGGCCATGGGCCCTAGGTGCCTCATGAGAAACATTTGCGCCACTCGGACAGAGGATGGGCCTAACCTTGTAATTAGGGATACAATAGGACTTAGCATACATTACCTTGCACAACAAGGAAAGGATATAGTCGTAGTCGGGCACGTTGTATTCCTAGAAAGAAATCCTTTGGTCGGAGTCTGACTGGGATTCCAACTCTATAACCCTGTCCCCGGTATATAAGGGGAGGCAGTGCGCCCCCTAAGGGCATATCAAAATCTCACCAGAGAAACCACAAAGGCAACACACCACCACTGGACCCAGGGTATTACCTCATCTCGAAGGCCTGAACCAGTATAAATTGTTCTGTGTACCTTTGTAGTCCATCAAGTTTAGGTCTCACGAGTAGCTGCATATTATTATTGCTGATTGTGGAGGCCATGGGCCCCGGGTACCTCACGACAAGCATATGGGCCACTCGGAAAGAGGATGAGCCTAGTCTTGCAATTAGAGATATAGTAGGACCCGGCAGACTTTGTCTTGTACAATAAGGAATATACAGTCCTAGTCGGGTAGATTATATCTCTAAGAGGAGATCCCTTGGCCGTAGTTCGGTTGGGACTCCTACCTTGTACCCCTGTCCCCCAGTATATAAGGGGAGGCAAGGCGCCCCCCGAGGGCATAAGCTCATAGAAGCATACGATCATCCCGATCGCTACAACCATACTTCCTCAATGGAACACATCACAACTAGACGTAGGGTATTACCTCACATTGTGGGCCTGAACCAGTGTAAACTCTTTGTGTTCCTTTGCAGTCCATCGAGTTTCGATCCGAAGAGTAGCCATATATTCATATTGCCGGTGTAAAATATCGACAGTTGGTGCACCAGGTAGGAGTTTTTGGTGAGATCTACATCAACAAGCTCAATGGATCCAACAACAGGAGTCGACGGCATTAAATTCTCCCCCGGAGACACAATTTCATTCGAAAGCCTCGACATTGTCGCCGACATGTTCGGCAACCTCGCCTTGGCCGACACAGATCTAATCCAACCGGCCGAGGAACCAGCCGACTCCATGTCAGTCGGCCAACAAGACACCGCAGTCACCGTCATCAATCTACTGCGGCAATCTTCCACTTCGCCGAGCCTCGGGATAACTCTCTTCTTTGGCGTTCGACTCGCGCTAGACCTTGAGCCGGCCTGGGTCGGGCTAGGAAGGGAAGAGATCGTCAATCTCCCACATAGGCTCAGCAACGCCGCTGATCTACATCTTACGCGGCAAACCTGATCCCCCACGGTTCAGTTTGGACATGGCTCAGAGCCACTCCAGATTGGATCTAGGGAGGTCGGAGTCGTCCTTACTCCGATCAACTACTTGGATTCCAACTCCAAGTCGGACAGCGATTCGAACACTAGTTCGGACACCAGTCTGGCGAGTTTCCTTCTACCCCGTGAGATCTTCATGGCTTCAACCCCTCCACTAGAAGTACGCCGACTACAAGAGGAGCAACAAGAGGAGGCATGCCGACTACGGTAACAGGAGGAGGCTGACCGCGAGGCTCACAATGATGAGCTGTGCAAGGCTGGGCGAACCGCTTAGCAGCAAATCCTCCAGACTAGAGTCGGCGACCACGACGTCTTCGTCATGCCACAACAGAACATCATGGCCGCTGCAACCTTGCTGGATACACTCCAGCTCGGGCCTGATCACCAGGCCACCCCGACTATTGCCAAGATTAAAGCCATGATCACAGCTGCCGCATGTCAGTAGCACCAGCAGTTGGGCGAAACTCTTATACCGAACAATCGGTCAGATTCTCCAGCGGCAATCTCATCCACATCAACGTGACGCCGGGTGGCCGGCTCAAGTCAGCCATACGAGGAGTCACAGCAAACATCACTCGGCAACACCAACAACAATAATCGGCGCATCACCAGAACCATCGTCGGCCCAACTAGGACCTCCGAGTTCGTCTACAACGTGACCTCCGACAAGACATTAATGCCTAGCGCCATCAACGCGAAGAGGACGAGCGCCGCCGACTGGAGGACAAGCATGAGTGCTTCGGCCTCCACCACGAGCGGTTCAACCGCCGCGATCGGAGCCAGAGCCCTCATGAAGATGAAGGAGTTCCAGCTTTCACCCACGAGCTACAGGACGTCGACTGGCCGTCGGGCTTCAAGCCTACGGGAATCAAGAAATACGACGGCAAAACCAACCCCGAATCCTGGCTCACCATATATACTCTGGCAATCCGAGCTGCTGGAGGTGATCACAAAGCCATGGCTAACTACCTCCCGGTCGCCCTGGCCGACTCAGCGAGGACATGACTAACCGGACTCCCGAGGCGGTCGATCGGTTCCTGGGGAGAACTCAGGGAGCGGTTCATCGCTAACTTCCAGAGGACCTACGAGAGGCCGTCTTCTGAGCATGATCTATACCAACTGCACCAGAGGAAGAACGAGTCTCTGCGTGAATTTATCAAGAGGTTCTCCGAGAAGTGCAACCAAATCCCAATGATCAAGGACGAGGTCATCATCGTCGCCTTCTGCTAGGGAGTAAAGGACACCCCGTTCATCACAAAATTCACTCGGCAGCCTCCAGCCACTGTCAGGGCTCTCTTCGATATGGCGAATAAATACGCCGACTCGGCCGAGGCGGTCGCAGAGGCCTTCGACGAGAAGAAAGAGTCCCGGCAGAAGGATCAAAAGGCAAAAGCCGACAACGAGCCATCACAGAACAAGTCCGGCAGCCGCAAGCGGAAGTCGAACAACGAGGTGGCCAACATGGAGCGAATCTAGTCGCGGCCCCCAAGGAACAATGACTACCAAAAAGTTATGAGCGGGCCTTGCCCCTTCCACCCCAAGGGCAAGCACGTGGCCAAGGACTGCTTCATTCTTAAGAAGTTTGCTTTCGAGCAGGCTTAAGAAGTTTCGAGCAGGCAAGCACATGGCCAAGGACTCCATAGCAGACACCCCCCAATACTTGCGCTGGTTAGAGACGTCAATAACGTTCACCCGCGCAGATCACCCAGATCGGGTTTCACACCCCGGGCGCTACCCACTCATCCTGGACCCAGTCGTGAAGAATATCAGATTGAAGAAGGTTCTCATAGACGGAGGCAGCACACTCAATATCCTCTTCGCCAAAACCCTGGATGAGATGAAGATTCCTCATTCAGATCTGCGGCCGAGTACGACGCCCTTCCACGGGATAATTCCCGGCCTATCTTCAATACCACTCGGGCAGATTACCTTGCCGGTCACCTTCGGCACGCAGGATAACTTCCGCACAGAAAACATCTGCTTCGAGGTCGCCGACTTCGAGACTGCGTACCATGCGATACTCGGACAACCGGTGCTCGCCAGATTCATGGCGATACCGCACTATACATATATGGTGCTCAAGATGCCAGGGCCAGTAGGAGTCCTCTCCCACCGCAGCGATGTCAAGCAAGCCTTCACCTGCGACAAGGAGAGCTGTGAGTTGGTTCAATCACAAGAGGCGGCAGTCGGACGCAACAGCATTCGGCAAGCCGTCATAACTGAAGTCGAGGAAGACCCAGTTTCGGCCAAAAAAGCAGCAAAGTCAGGAATTTCAGTGGACCCGGACACAAAGAAGATCCCCCTGGACCCTTCCGACCCCTCCAAGATTGCTCTAGTCGGGACCGGACTTGACCCCAAATAGGAAGACGCGCTCGTCACCTTCCTCCAAGCCAACAAGGATATCTTCACGTGGAAACCGTCCGACATGCCGAGCATACCAAGGGAGGTGATCGAGCACGCCCTCAACGTGAAGACAGACGCCAAGCCAGTCAAACAACGGCTGCAGTGCTTTGCTCAAGACCGTAAAGATGCTATTCGGGAGGAGATAACCAAGCTTCTCGCAGCCAGGTTCATCAAAGAGGTCTATCACTCGGATTGGCTGGCAAACCCAGTTCTGGTCCAGAAGAAAAACGGTAAATGGCGCATGTGCATCGACTACACCGATCTCAACAGGGCATGCCCCAAAGACCCATTCAGTTTACCAAGAATAGACCAGGCGGTACACTCAACTGCAGGGTGCGACCTTCTCAGTTTTTTCGACTGCTACTCAGGTGTGGGAGCCATGGGCCCCGGGTACCTCATTACAAGCACATGGGCCACTCGGATAGAGGATGGGCCAGATCATGTAATTAGAGATAAGATAGCACCCGGCAGGCTATGCCTTGTACAATAAGGAAACATAGCCTTAGTCGGATAGGATTCTATCTCTAAGAAGGAAATCCCTTGGTCGTATCCGACTGGGATCCTTACCATGTACCCCTGTCCCCTAGTATATAAAGGGAGGCAGGGCGCCCCATGAGGCCACACCAGATCATTGATCACAAATCCACCTCAGAGGAATAACACCTCAACTGGACGTAGGGTATTACCTCACATTGAGGGCCTGAACCAGTATAATTCCCTCGTGTTCCTCTGCAATCCAGCGAATTCTAGGTCGCCGAGTACCCCCATAATATTATTGCCAGTGCAAAGCATCGACAGTTGGCGCGCCAGGTAGGGGACCGGCGAGTTCTTCATCAACAGATTCGATGGATCCCATCAACGGAGTCAAGGGCGACAAGTTCTCCAACGGAGACACCATCACCTTCGGGAGCCTTGATTTCGTCGCCGATCAACTCGGCAACCTTTCCTTGGCTGAGGCAGATCCGATCTTGCCAGCCGAGGAGCTAGCCGGCGTTGCGCCAGTCGGCCCCAGGGACGTCGCCATCTCCTTCGACGATCTACTACGACAGTCCCTCACATCGCCGGACATCGGGACAACACTCTCCTTCGGCGTCCGGCTCGCGCTAGGCCTTGAGCCAACGCGGGTTAGGCCGAGAGGGGGAGAGATCGTCCGTCTCCCGTACGGATTCGGCGACGCTGTGCATCTACAACCCGCGCAGCAGACCCGACCTCCAGCGATTCAGTTTGGACACGGTCATGAACCGTTTCAGATTGGATCTAGGGAGGTCGGAGTCGTCCTAACTCCGATAAACTACTCGGAGTCCGACACTAAGTCGGATGGTGGTTCGAGCATCAACTCGGACTCCACCTTGGCAAGCTTCCTCCTCCCCCGCGAGATCTTCATGGCTTCAACGCTACCTTCCGAGGTGCGCCGACTACAAGAGGAGCAGCAAGAGGAGGTGCGCCGACTACAACAACAAGAGGAGGACAACCGACAAGCTCGCAATGACGGGCTTCGACAAGCTGGGCGAGCCGCCCAGCAGCAGATCCTCCAAACCAAAGTCGGCGACCACGATGTCTTCGTCACGCCACAACAGAACATCGTGGCCGCCGCAACTCTGCTGGACACGCTCCAGTTTGGGCCGGACCATCAGGCCACACCAACCATCACCAAGATCAAGGCGATGATTACTGCTGCTGCCTGCCAGCAGCAAGAACAGTCAGGCAACACTCACATACCGACCCGTCGAACGGGCTCTCCAGCGGCGGAGTCATCTGCATCAGCACGACGACGAGCAGCCGGCTCCACCCGGCAGCACGAAGAGTCTCGCCAAACAACACTCGGCAATACCAACTACGACAACCGGCGGCATCACCAATACGACCGCCGACCCAATCAAGACCTCCGATTGCGATTACAACGCGATCTTCGCCACACCCTAAGGGCCCGGCGCGAAGAACGCGAAGAGGATGAACGCCGCCGACTGGAGGATGAACACGAGCGCTTTGGTCTCCACTACGAGCGGCTACACCGCCAAAACCGAAGCCCAAGTCCTCGCGATAATGAAGGCATTCCAGCCTTTACATGGGAGTTACAGGACGTCCGCTGGCTAGTCGGCTTTAAGCCTACCGGAATCGAAAAGTACGACGGCAAGACCAACCCAGAGTCCTGGCTCACCGTTTACGTCCTAGCAGTTCAAGCTGCTGGGGGCGACAGCAGAGCCATGGCTAACTACCTCCCAGTCGCATTATCCGACTCGGCGAGGACATGGCTGACAGGCCTCCCAAGGCGGTCAATCGGTTCCTGGGGACAACTCAGGGAGCGGTTCATCGCTAACTTCCAGGGGACCTACGAGAGACCGGCTTCCGAGCACGACCTTTACCAGCTGCATCAGAAAAAGAACGGGTCTCTACGTGAATTCATCAAAAGGTTTTCCGAGAAGCGCAATCAAATCCCAAGCATCAAAGACGAGGTCGTCATCGCCGCCTTCCGCAAGGGAGTAAAAGACGCCCCGCTCATCGCGAAGTTCACTCGGAAGCCACCATCCACCGTTCGGACCCTCTTCGACATGGCCAACAAATACGCCGACTCAGCTGAAGCCGTCGCAGAGGCCTTCGACGAGAAGAAGGAGCCCCGACAAAAAGACAACAGGGCGAAAGCCAACAACGAGCCACCTCAGAACAAGCCTGGCAGCCGCAAGCGGAAGTCGGACAACGAGGTGGCTAACATGGAGCGCAGTCGATCGCGGCCCCAGCGGAACAACGACTATCAGAAAGTCATGAGCGGGCCTTGCCCCTTTCATCCCAAGGGCCGGCACGCGGCCAAGGACTGCCACATGCTCAAGAAGTTTGCCTCCGAGCAAGCTTCATCATCTGGCGCCGACAAGGACAAGGACAAGCCAGACTCGAGTCCGGTTGATGATTTCCAGGACCCCCAAGCTGAACTCAACCATATCTTCAGGGGACCACTCGCGTACGAATCCAAGCGCAGGCAGAAGCTATCAGCGCGGGACATTAACGCGGTCTCCACAACGGATACCCCCCAATACCTGCGCTGGTCAGAGATGGCCATCACCTTCAACCGCGCAAATCACCCAGATCGGGTTACCCACCCGGGACGATACCCACTCGTCCTAGACCAGGTCGTCAGAAATATCAGGCTGAAGAAAACCCTCATCGACGGAGGCAGTGCGCTCAACATCCTGTTCGCCAAGACTTTGGACGAGATGAGAATTCCTCGTTCAGAGCTACGGCCGAGCACCGTGCCCTTCCATGGGATAATCCCCGGCTTGTCATCAACCCCACTCGGGCAGATAACCTTGCCGGTGACCTTCGGCACGCGGGACAACTTCCGCACAGAAAACATCTCCTTCGAGGTCGCCGACTTCGAGACCGCGTATCACGCGATACTCGGACGACCGGCCCTCGCCAAATTCATGGCGATACCGCACTACACGTACATGGTGCTGAAGATGCCCGGGCCAGCAGGAGTCCTCTCCCTCCGCAGCGACGCTAAGCAAGCCTTCACCTGCGACAAGGAGAGCTGCGAGCTGGCTCAAACACAAGAAGCGGCAGTCGGGCGCGACAGCATCCGGCAAGCCGCTACATCTGAAGTCGATCAAGATCCAGTTCCGGCGAAAAAAGCAGCAAAGTCGGGAATTTCAGCGGACTCTGACACGAAGAAGATCCCCCTGGACCCTTCCGACCCCTCCAAGACTGCCTTAGTCGGGACCGGACTCGACCCCAAATAGGAAGACGCGCTCGTCACCTTCCTCCAAGCCAACAAAGATATCTTCGCGTGGAAACCGTCCGACATGCCGGGCGTACCAAGGGAGGTGATCGAGCACGCCCTACACGTAAAGCCAGACGCCAAGCCGGTCAAGCAACGGCTGCGGCGCTTCGCTCAAGACCGCAAGGATGCTATCCGGGAGGAAATCACCAAGCTCCTCGCAGCCGGCTTCATCAAGGAAGTCTACCACCCGGACTGGCTGGCCAACCCAGTCCTGGTCCGGAAGAAAAACGGCAAATGGCGCATGTGCGTCGACTACACCGACCTCAACAAAGCGTGCCCCAAGGACCCATTTGGACTTCCCAGGATAGATCAGGTGGTCGACTCCACGGCGGATGCGACCTACTCAGTTTTCTCGACTGTTATTCGGGATATCATCAAATTAGCTTGAGGGAACAAGACTGTTTAAAAACATCTTTCATCACGCCGTTTGGAGCGTATTGCTATATCACAATGCCGTTCGGTCTGAAAAACGCAGGCGCAACCTACCAAAGGGCTATTCAGCGGTGTCTGCACACTCAGATCGGGCGCAACGTGGAAGCCTACGTCGACGATGTGGTGATCAAGTCCAAGTCCAGAAAAGACCTCATTGCCGACTTGGAAGAAACCTTCCAAAACCTTCGAAGATTCAAGATGAAGTTGAACCCGGACAAGTGCGCCTTCGGGGTGCCGTCTGGGAAGTTACTCGGCTTCATCGTCTCGCACCGCGGCATCGAGGCCAACCCGGAGAAAGTCAACGCCATCAAGAACATGGCACCCCCGACCAACCTTAAAGACGTCCAGAAGCTGACAGGCTGCATGGCGGCACTCAGTCGGTTTATCTCCCGACTGGGCGAACGGGGCATGCCTTTCTTCAAGCTCCTCAAAAAGGCGGACACCTTTCAGTGGACCCCGGAAGCCCAGCGAGCCTTCGAAGACTTCAAAGAATTCCTCACATCACCCCCCGTGCTGGCGTCACCCCTGCCCTAGGAACCACTAATGCTTTATCTAGCGGCAACAACACAGGTAGTCAGCACGGTGCTGGTAGTGGAGCGATCCGAACAGGGTCATCTTCTGAAAATACAACGGCCAATCTATTTTGTCAGCGAGGTCCTTGCCGACTCCAAAACAAGATACCCACAGGTCCAGAAGCTGCTATACGGCCTACTCATCACAGTCCGAAAGCTGGTGCACTACTTTCAAGCACATCAAGTCACGGTGGTCACAGCGTTTCCACTCGGGGATGTCCTTCATAATCGCGAGGCCACTGGCCGGATCGCTAAATGGGCACTCGAGCTGATGGCGTTTGACATCACCTTTCAGCCACGGACAGCTATCAAATCTCAAGCTCTAGCCGACTTCGTGGCCGAGTGGACAGAAGTTCAACTCCCAACACCAACAACAAAGCTAGAGTACTGGACAATGTACTTCGACGGCTCCCTACGGAACGGCGGTGCCGGGGCTGGAGTCATACTGACATCCCCCACTGGCGAAAAGTTGAAGTACGTACTACAAATCCACTTCCCGGCTTCCCACAACGTCGCCGAGTACGAGGCTCTTGTTCACGGGCTCCGCATAGCCATATCACTCGGCATACGTCGACTGGTTGTGCGCGGAGACTCCCAACTCGTGGTCAACCAAGTCATGAAAGACTGGACCTGTCTCGACGACACAATGGCGGCATACTGTCAGGAGGTCCGCAAGCTGGAAAACAAGTTCGACGGACTGGAAATCACACACGTCCTGCATCAATACAACGACGCGGCAGATGAGCTGGCAAACATGGGATCCAAGCGAGAAGCGGTTCCGACTGGAATCTTTGTCGAGCAACTTATGGAGCCATCAGTCAAGAAGAAACCGGCACAAGAGCAGCCGGGAGGCGAGCCTACCCCGACCACCGACGAAGTGCTGCACATATGTCAAGACTGGAGGGGTCCTGTTCTCAAATTCCTCCTGGACGATGAACTCCCAGAAGATCGCAATCAAGCCGAGCAAATCAAGCGTCGAAGCAAAAGCTTCCTGCTAGTCGGAGAAGACCTGTACCGCAGGAGCGCATCCGGTGTCCTCATGCGCTGTGTCACCACCGAGGAAGGCAAGCAGATCCTGCATTCAATCCACTCAGGCATATGTGGCAACCACGCTGCATCTAGGACGTTAGTCGGAAAAGCTTACCGGCAGGGATTCTTCTGGCCCACCGCAGTCACAGACGCCAAAGATATCGTTCGCAAGTGCGAGGGTTGCCAGTTCTTCGCAAGACGGACAAATCTTCCCGCCCAGGAACTCCAGACTATCCCTATCTCCTGGCCATTCGCAGTATGGGGGCTCGACATGGTCGGGCCATTCAAGAAAGCGCCAGGAGGGTTCACACATTTATTCGTTGCAGTGGATAAATTCACCAAGTGGATTGAGGCTAAACCTGTCGCAACAATCACAGCGGCACGAGCAAAGGACTTCATCCTAAGTATACTATACCGGTTTGGGTTCCCTAACCGCATCATAACCGACAACGGCACTCAGTTCGTGGCAGGCCTATTCCAAGATTTCTGCGACGACTTCGGCATCAAGATCTGCTATGCATCTGTGGCACACCCGCGGAGCAACGGGCAGGTTGAGCGAGCCAACGGCATGGTCTTGCAAGGCATCAAGGCCAGGATATACGACCGACTACAACCATATGCGGGTCGGTGGGTACAAGAACTACCATCCGTTCTCTGGTCTCTCAGAACCACGGTTAGTCGGGCAACAGGGCAATCCCCTTTCTTCCTGGTCTACGGTACTGAGGCCATGCTACCGACTGAGATACAGTTCGGCTCTCCGCGAGTCCGGGCTTACTCCGAAGACGATTCCAACAGCACCCGACTGATCGAATTAGATCAGCTGGAAGAAGCAAGAGACGCCGCAACAATCCAGTCGGCAAGGTATCTTCAAGGCCTGCGTCGCTACCACAATCGCAATGTCCGTGGCCGCGCCTTTTTGGTCGGGGATCTCATTCTAAGGAAGATACAAACCACCAAGGACAGGCATAAACTATCCCCCATCTGGGAACGGCCGTTCGTTATAGCCGAGGTCACGCGGCCAGGCGCCTACCGACTGAAGACCAAAGATGGCGTCCTCATCACCAACTCATGGAATATAGAACAGCTACGTCCTTTCTATACCTGAGTTTTACTTTTTCCATGTGTACAGTTTTTCCTGACTCACTACGCCGCTTGTTCCAATCGAGTAGTGAGTCGGGGGCTGCATGTATATATGTGTTCTGTCAATAACATACAAGCTTATCTCACCTCGGTTATGAAGCCTTGCCACGACTGATGCGTTTGCCCGAGTATAGCATCTTCCTCCGAACGATTTTTATCAAGTTCTATCGAACTAGCTCGGTGCATGCTACATGGTCGGGTAAAGCTAATGACAACCGAATAATAAGTTTGGCGGCACGACACATATATTCACACATGATCGTATATGAAAGCATATGTATACACCGACTACAAAATGTATTGCCTTTACAGACCCAGGTCTCGGGTAATCGCTTCAGCAGTCGGCTTCGCCTGTGAGATCAGCTCCAGCGCTTCCTCGGGCGTCGTCTCCTCGGAAAATCCCTCCCCGATGGCCTCAATGTCCGCCCTCGGGTAGATGGACTTGGTCATTGCTAGGGTCTGGGCCATGCCGGCGGCAACCCGCTCGTCTAAGTACCTTTTCAGGGCACTCGGCGCGTCCTCGAGACGCCCCATTATTTGAGGAATTCTGCTACAGCTGGTCCCCACTGGGCGGGGATCCACAAGGTCAAGGAGCCCTTTCACGGACCCGACGAGGCCTCCCGTGACTCCCTGATTGACCTTATCTCCTCCGTGTAGAACCGGTACTGGGCCTGGACGTTGGCTCTCATGCCTGCCCAGATCGGCCGGCAAGTAAGCTTGTCAGATTCGGCTACACACAGGGTGACCAATGTATTGGCTGAGATCACAGTCGGGTTGAGGACTTACTTTCGTAGTCGGCCTCCCACCCGGCCACGGTCTTCTCCAGTTCGGCCTTCTCCTTACCGAGCTTGACGACGGCCTTCTCCAACTCGGACTTCTCCCGGTCAAGCTCGGTGTTGGCCTTTGTCAGGTCGGCCTTGACCCTTTCAAGCTCGGCCTTGGCTTCTTCGGCCTCCTTCAGCTGCGACTCCCTCTCCGCTTCGAGGTCTGCACCATAGATTAGCCAAGAGCTCAATCACGCAGTCATGACGCCACCAAGCAGTCGGGATCGACGTAGCTGGATGAATACATCAACGGTCCAGTCGGGAAGATATGCTCGAGGATTTTACCTCTGATCTTCTCGGCTAGGGCCCATGTCTCAGCCCTGAGCTGATCAGCGCCGCTCTTCAGCCAGGCCTCCCTCCTCGTGTGACGCGCCTCCATCTCGGCCTTCAATGCCCGGAGCTGTTGCAATTCCGCGAGGTGGGGAGCCATCTCGACCAGGATCTCCGTCATCGCCTCGTTGCGGTCGATGAGCTTCTGCTCGGGACAAGGAACAAACCGACGACAGAGTCAAACATCAAGACAAGAAGATTGCTGGAGCTTCACTACAAGAATTATACCGTGACCCCTTGGGACCCGTTGATGGTGGCACGAAGCAGGCTCTCGCGCTCTCTCCTTGCGACGACTTCATCGAGCCTGAAGCTTTTCATAGTGCCGTCGTGAGTTGTCCACGTGAAGGTCCGGGGCATCACACGTGGGGGAGCTTCGATCCGAGGCAAATGCGGGATCTCTAGCGGCGGCGGCAACGGCGACGATGGCGATGACGATAACCATGACGGCGACGGGGTCCTGGCCTCGGCACCGCCTTCCCCTACAACATCGGGGACCGGCTCGGGGGTTCCGTCCCCCGCGTCCGCGACGTACGGTGCCTCGGGGACTAGGGCCTCAATTTCAACAGCCACCTCTTGGTCGAGTGGCGGTAGTGGCCCTGTTGTCGGAGCCGCCTCGGTCTTAGCGACCGAGCTGGCCGCCGGCTCAGCAGGTGTGTCCGCTGCCGCTGGCTCGGCTGGGGCAGACTCATCAAGTGGAGCAGATGGGTCAACCTTTTTGAGGTCGATATCGGCCCGCTTCCTGCACAACGAAGCAAGACATCAGGACTACATTTTAACATACAACGACTACAGAAGGCCCGGAGTAGCGCACCTCTTGGAGAACTTCAGCTTCCTGCCGGCCTGCCCGCTCCCCGGCGAAGCGCTAGCATCAGCACTCGCCCCGGTCGGTGTCATCGATGGCGGAGGCATATCAGCCTGAGTCGGCCTCGACTCTGGTATGGTTGGTTCGGGTTCCTTCGCCCCAATCGGCCACTGCTCTGGCTGGCCCCTTGGCGGCGCTGTTGCTGAGTACGACAACGTTGAGCCCAAGCCTGCTGATCTCAGCCTGGGACTCGACCGTGTGGGCGTTGTGGCAGCGGTGTCCTTTATCTTCAAGCTGCCACTCACGGCGCGCGCAATCATGGCCCCCTCGCCCCGATATAAAATCGGCTTCTTCCCCGCTCTCTTGGAGTCGGGTTGGGCATCAGAGGGACTCCTCGCCCTCTTCTTCGATGCGACCGCAGACAATGGACGAGAGTCTTCATCAAATTCTTCATGCCACTACAAGCAAGACGACAAGATACCATCACGCAAGGTTGAACAATCGCCGTTCCACAGGCGTTCACCACAGAAGAAGGTAGAAGGTTACCTTGGTCCGTGGCCGGATGAAGCTATAGGCGGCAACTCGGCGGTTATCATCTTCGGTGGCAACGACCCCTTCAGAGAAGTAGCCGAACAAGGTATCGGTCACTGCCCCCTTGTCCGCCATCTCGCTGCTCACCCGGTCGGGATCGTGTTTACCTTTGAAGGCCCAGCCAAAAGCACTTCTCAACTTCAGCGGCTGGACGCGCCTCGTCAGGAAACGACGAGCCACCCAGGGCCCTGTCAAGCCAGCCCTCTTGAGGTCATCTATCTTTGTCAGCAATATATGTGCCTGGCCCAGTTCTTCAAAGGTTGGCTCCGAAGACCAGCTTGGCAACACCGCCGGCGGCATACCAGTAAACGGGCGTAAGGAAGGAGCTAGATCGGCACAGTAAAACCACTCCTTGTGCCAGCCCTTCAGAGAAGATTTCAAGGGCAAATCGATATATGTTTTCTTCCCATCACTCCTTAGTTGAAGACCAGCCCCCCCAATCACACTGATATTACTCTTGGAAGGCTGGGGCTTGACATGGAACAAGTGTCGGAAGAGGATGAAATGGGGCTCAACACCCAGAAAGCACTCGCAAAGAGTAACGAATATGGAGATCTGAAGGATCGAGTTGGGATTTAAATGCACCAACTCCAGCCCGTAGAAATCAAGGATGCGGCGGAAGAAATCAGACGACGGAAGACACAAGCCTCGATCAAAGAAAGAGGCGAAAACTACCGTTTCACCAGGCCAGGGGTTAGGGCTCGACTCATCCCTCGCCGGCCGCCAACGGATCACTTCTTGGCTGGGCAACTTCAGCTCGCTCTCCAGCCGTTTTAGCTTCACCGAGCCGCAATCCGAGATCGGCCAAGAACTCCCTGGCGCACCCGCAGGATTCGTCGCCTTCGGCATGATTGGAGGTGGTGAGATTTGGGGGAAAACAAATCAGGGGCTTGGATTAAACGAAGAGGATTAAAATCGCCCGGGTCCGGGTGGGGAACGGCTGCTGCTAACCCTAGCCGAGCGGGAGGCGAAAAGCTAGGCGTGAAGGTGGAAGACGAAGAGATTGGCTGCTTTGGGGAAGACGACGGAATCTTTTTCTCTCTCCCCATCCTTTTATAGCCTGTACCGACTAGATGGGCCCAGGCCTGCACAGTTGGTATTGGGCCGACAAGACATGAGTTCCTACAGTAGCACGCTCCATGTGGGCCGCCCGCAGGCTAGTTGAAATTATAGTGCTGGTGCTACCCACAGGAATCGATGAGGTAAACAGATATGCTTCATGAAAGCCTTACTGCTAAACATATATGTTTGGGTATCTGTTTTATCCACCAGGTCTCGAGGATATATCCTTACAAGGATCAGAAGCTGGTCTTCATTAAAATTGGGGATGCAGGTATCTTTCTCGGGAACACCTGACCACATAATGGATTTATTTTCATAAAGTGGTACTCGGCCTACATGCGTAGCCATCAGTTGCCATGAGCGACATTATCCCAGCCGACATGATGCTGAAGAGTCTAACTTTCGAGTAGTGCACTACTCGGGAGAGACTATAAATAACTATTCCCGCTGACATGATGCGGAAGAGTCTAGCTTTTGAGTGGGACGCCACTCGGAAAAGACTATAAACTCATATTCCGACTGACATAAAGTCGAAGAGTCCTATATACGAGTAGCCTCCTACTCGGCAAGACAATAAATTATATTCCGGTTGACATGATACCGAAGAGTCTCATATACCAGTAGTAATCTACTCGGGAAAGACTTCCAGGTTAAAGATCTTTGACTTTATGTTTAATTGTCTTCACAATTAAGCACAAAGTCGGGGGCTACACCTAATAGGTGCGCCTATTCGGCGCACACTATTCATTTATCTACATGAAGCCCTTCATAGCCTCGCTGCCAGCTGACATGAAGCAGGACTCGGGAAGACTTACTCGGACAAAGAGTACTCGGGAGCATCGCACTCGGGTAACCTTCACCGTGGAGGATGAGCACTCGGCATCAGCTGTGACTCAACTATGAAGGTCTCAGGGGCTACTGTGGGAGCCATGGGCCCCGGGTACCTCATTACAAGCACATGGGCCACTCGGATAGAGGATGGGCCAGATCATGTAATTAGAGATAAGATAGCACCCGGCAGGCTATGCCTTGTACAATAAGGAAACATAGCCTTAGTCAGATAGGATTCTATCTCTAAGAAGGAAATCCCTTGGTCGTATCCGACTGGGATCCTTACCATGTACCCCTGTCCCCTAGTATATAAAGGGAGGCAGGGCGCCCCATGAGGGCACACCAGATCATTGATCACAAATCCACCTCAGAGGAATAACACCTCAACTGGACGTAGGGTATTACCTCACATTGAGGGCCTGAACCAGTATAATTCCCTCGTGTTCCTCTGCAATCCACCGAATTCCGGGCCGCCGAGTACCCCCATAGTATTATTGCCGGTGCAAAGCATCGACACACTTTTTAATCAAGTTTTAGTGGACCATTAAGTTATCCTCGTACGACGGTACGACCACCGTCGTAAATGGAATCATCATTTCATGTGAACTAAATATTATAATCAAAGTTAATGTTACAGCCCAGAAGTTATTCTATAGTTTGCTAAGCATGCCTAAGCAGAGTCCTAGATAAAGCTAGCTAGTCGCATTTATCCCATAGGTACAATATCTAGCAAGCAAGTCAAAGGGGCCATAAACAAGGATTAGGGTTTCCCTTTACCGATGGCATTCCAAAATAAATGTAGAGTTGAAAGGAAATATAGCTTTAAACACAGGAACAATATGCTCAAAGGTATTGAGAAATTTGTGTCACTTGGCTTGCTGCATCACACAAGCCTCGGAACTCTCCTCGAGAAACTGCGACTCTTCCTGACCATATTATATTTTTAATGGGTATATCTTGATTTTTAAAGAATTTTGCAAGTTGAATCACCCCAAACGGACTTCAAATGAATTAGTTATGACTTTTAGAAGTTTGAACCCTTTCAAAAGCTTTTAAAAGAATAAAACTGATTTATTGCGTCATTACTGAATTAATTTAATTTGGGAAAAGGCTTTATAATGTCATTAGAGAGAGAGGAGCTCTCGGCTGACCGGTGGGGCCCACTGGCAGCGAGAGGGAGGGGTTCTGGTCCACGGTGGACCGAGTCCACTGGGGTTCATAGATCCATCCGATAGCTGGGATATTAAGGGATCGGATTGGACGATCAGAAATGATCCACGATTTTGAGATAGATCGGAGGGATAAGACTTAATCTAACTTTGATCGAACAGCTGAGGTTTGATCTAACAATCTAAAGCTGAGATCTAACCGGGAAGATCCAACGGCTGAGATTAGATCGGGCAATCGACGGCTCAGATTAGATCTGAGCAGATCCGAGCTGGCGCCTACGCGGCAACCATGTCGATGGCAGAGTCAGCACAGCGACGGCAACGGCACAGGGAGCAATGGTCGCCAGCAATCGGTGACACGGCGGCACACGGCGAGGGTGGGAATAGGTAGAGGAGATCGCGGTGATGCTTACTGAGGGCAGAATGACGAGGATTGGTGACGAGACAGGCCGGCGGCGAGCTTCAAGCGGCAGCAATCTTTGGGTTCCCAATGGCAATGGTGCTCCAGTGATCTCCGACGGTCCAGAGGTGGTGGCCAAGCTTCCTTGGGCTCCGATGAAGCTCGCAGAGGCGACAACGAGCTCTAACGGTGACTGAAGCGGCAGTGACACGCGACCGGGGCTCGGCGGTGGCGGTGGAGCGAGCTCGGGACGCGGGGAGGCGGCTAGAGCTAGCTAGGGCTCAACCTCGTGCATGGGATAGCTTCCAGGGGGTCTAGGGCTTGTTATTTAAGGTGGAGAGGGGCAGAGTCCGGCTCGGGTTCGGCGAGATACGTGGCGGAGATGGATTAGGGATAAAGGTTTGAATCGGGAAGCTTCGGGTCTCCTCAACCGACGACAACATGGCTCCGGTTTCTTGGGGGATAAGGTAGAGGAGGGTCGGGGCTCTATTTCCCCTCAACCAATTGGACGAGATCGGGGCCGAGGCGCTCAGATTTGGAGCGGATTCGGTGGCGGCGGTGCTCGGGAGCGGCTCGGACTCTGCGGCGGGAGGTTGAAGACAACCGAGAGGTAGGGCCACCTGTCGGTGAGGTGCGGGCGAAGCTGTGGCCACAGGCTATGGGCCGTGTGCACGAGGGGAGAGAAGTTAAGTGTACAGTGTTGGGCCGAATTCGGCCCGGGTACGGAGGAGGGGATTTTTAACTCTTTTCTTTTTATTTTAATGCTGTAAACACTATTTAATTCACGAAAAATACTTCCCTTTATCAAATAAATCCTAGAAAATTCCAGAAAATAGATGATTAAGCAAAGAATTTTATAAAATTATTTCCAAGCCCATTTTGCTATAGATTTTTCTCTGATTTTATTATTTTCACTCATTGAGGCTTTTAATTTAATTTCTAAAATTCCTTTTTCACAATTATTTTTGTATGGGGATAAATTCAAGGTGTTACAGAGGAGTACTTCAATGATGAAAAATTCTTGGAGGACTGAGTAGGAGCCTGGTCAAGCGCCTGTGGACTTGGAGTTGTCACGTTATCTTTAGCTTTATCCCGTTGTTTAGACTTTTATCTTTTGAGAGGTGCTATTCGCCTCTGTAATAAACACAATCGAATTATGTAAGGCATTTACTTTGGTGTCAACTATGTTATTTGTATGCCTCGGTTGATTCCCAGATGAGGATTTATGCACAATAAATCACCCAAATTTTGGATGGAAATTCTGGGTGTGACAAGGAAGCAGAAGCTACTCGCTCGCGAGGTCCACTCGGTTTCAGCCGATGACCCCCAATATCTATGGTCATTTGAGGTTGCAACCATGTTTGACTGCATGGATCACCCTGACGGAGTGGCATACCCAAGACGCTATCCACTTGTCCTGGATCCAGTTATCAAAAACGTCAAATTCAAGAAGGTTTTGATCGACGGCGAGAGTGCTCTCAACATTTTCTTCGCCAACACACTCAAGGAGATGAAGATTCCTCGATCCAAGTTCCACGGGGTAATCCTTGGTCTTTCTTCAACACCACTCGGCTAGATTGCTTTGCCTGATTCTCTGAATTTCCTAAATTCCCAAATTTTCCAAATTTGGGTTTCTCCCAAGAAATTGCTTTTTCCCCCTTTTTCCTCCTTTTTCCCTTTTTCTTTTCCCCTTTTCTCTTTTTCCTTTTTCTTCCTTTCTTCCTCATCCTTCTCTCCTCTGCTTTAGCCGCAGGAGGCTGAGCCACGTCGGCCCGGCCTGCCGCTGCCCCCAACCCGCTCTGCCCTGTGCCACACCGCCCTAGTCCACTCCACTACCACCGCCCCTGCCTGGCCCGACCTGCCGCCACAGCCGTGCCGCCTCCCCGTGCTTCGGGCAGCATCGGAATCAGCGCTGCAGCCGCCGAATCTACCGCGCCGCCACCCGAGCCGCAAGTGCCCTAGCCACCATTTCCCCTATAAATATTAGCCGCCACTACCCGCTACACATTCCCCTCCGTGCCCTAAATTCGCCGCTGAGCGCCGCTACTGTTCTAGCCGCCGCTAGCGCTGCCATTTTGTGCCACCACCACGATCGTCGCCGCCGTCTCCCTCTGAGTCCTCTGTCGCCGGTGAGCATATGGATCTCAGCCCTGTCGCCCTCATCCCCTCCCTCTCGGGCATCACTCATTTTCCCCTGTCCCAAACATCGCCGTGGATGCCGTTGCCGTTGTCGGCCACCATAGCCTAGCATCGTCATCCCCTTCATCGTCGTTCATCGCCATCCACTCAATGTATGCATGAGGATCATAGTTTCCTTCAAAATAATGTAGTGCACATACCTTATATGCATCATGTTGATCACTCCTCTTGTCTCGACGAAGAGGTTGAAGTTGAGCATATTTATCTCCAATTGTCTTGCATACTCCTGCCATGGTTAGTAGAAAATAAGAACATACACAAAAATATGCACGCTCCTATAAACTACTAGGTAGTGGAGGTACAAAAGTCACACAGACTCAAGCTTTACACCAAGATCTTACAAGTTCTTACCAATGCAAGCCGAATGGTGACCACACCAACTCAACCAAGACCCAAAGGAGGTTGGATGTATCGATGCCTTGACAAACACTTTCCAATACAGCTGCAATCAAATCTGTGGAGCTCTAGGTAGGCTTAAATATGTAGCAAAGGATAGCAAATGCTCAAATCAGAAAATGCAAAACTGAATAATCATTTGAAGTCGGTACAGCTAGTCCTAGGCTAGAACGTACTAGAGACACGAGCCTACACACCAACAATACCACAACAGGATTCCACAAAAGATGCCGAACAAAACAAAGGGAGTCACTCGTTTTCAAAGGAGATGATGCACAAATTCTCCTATTTTTTTCACTTCTTTTTCGCCTCTTTTTTTGTTTTTTCTTTTTCTTATTGGTGTAGCTTTTATCTATCTTTTTTACACACCTTTCTGCCTTTTCTATTTTTTTATTTGCCTTTTTTGAATTTTTAAACAAAAGGAACAAGGACCAAACTGCAAAATTTATAGGGACTTAAATGTAATTATAAGAATTATAGGGACTCAAACGTAAAGTGCAAATCCAAAATTGGAACTATATGAAAAATGGAATGTTGAGATTATGCCGGTTCCGTTTTTGCAAACAAAATTCAATTTTGATACCGAAAATTTTTCATCAAGGTGTTTAACACTATGGAAAACTTGACAGGTGGGAGAGAGGACTCGGACTCTGGCTCACGTTCGCCACAATGTGGCCGTGGAGGAGGAAAGGAAATCGTCACATAAGTCAAAAAATAGATCGAGCAGCCTTCCTTGTTCTTTTGATCTTTCTATTCCAACTTGGCCTCAAAAATAGAAACCAATCTAAACAGCTGAACTAATCTACCTTCTTTTTCCTCACATGCAAACAGAAGCACGGCTATGGAAGAAACCCTACCAACTTGAGAACTCCAAAATCGACCGATAGAAACTTCTGAAAACTACGAAAACGAAACTCTGGTGGCGACACAATTCCACTTTTGAAGGTCCCGACGACAACAAAGATAGTGGCGATGGCAGTGACGAAGGTGGTACAAAACGTGACAAGAACTCGAAACTCTAAATGACTAGACACTAAAACCAGTAACTCGACACGACGATGCAACTGAAAACTCAATAAAGAAAAATTCAAAAAGAACAATGCAGTGGCTCAAAGATATCTAGGTAATGGATGCAACTTTTTGTACGACTTTTTCTAGTTATGAGTAGATGAATACTCACCGAGCAACGAAAGCTTTGATACCAATTGATAGGAGCAGGGGTGGCCCAATCTTTCGGTGAGTTGAAGATAACTACGATTTAGGAGAAACATTGATGACCCGACTACAACCGTACGAGACGTTGTGTTGTTGCGCCTTAGCGATAGATACACCTCTCCGAGGGTTGTTGATCTTGCCGGTGCAGATCAACCTTATTCCTACAAGCAAATCGAAGAAATGAGTAAGAATAAGATAAAAGCAATCTGATATTGCAAATAAGTATTGAATACAAACGATAAGGTGGGGTTCCGTAATAGGAAAATGGTAATCCAGCCGATCACAGCTTTACCCGAAAAGTAGCAATGGCTAAACTTTAATCTAAACCAAACCCAAGAAACCCTAAAGGGGTAACTAGCAATTTAAGGAGTTGGGAGGATGACCAAGGGGTCCCTAGGGTCGTGCTCCACCAGGATGGGGCAAAATTTACTTGGGCCCCACTTGGGCCGAGGTCCCAGATGAAGTTACAAGCCCATAGGCCCATTATAGGTGGCACAACACCTTGTTTCTGTGATAGCCACAAATTCAGATGAAACTGTGATGTGAGGCTGGATCTGTTAGAAAGAAGATTCTGAAATCTTTCCATCAAGTACTCATGGGCCCCAAATGGAGCTCGTATACAAATTTGGTGACCATTTGAACTTAACATTGTGTTGGGAGGCCGAATTGGATTCCAGAACTTCGGCAGTTTGATCACTATGTCTTCGTGTTGACATATGATGTGAGCAATGGTTGTATCCTCGCGTGTCATGGTCACATCAACTGCCATTCCTCCCATGGAGATAATGTGCTCTAAAAAGCTTACTTCCTTAAGCCAAAATCTTAAATGCACGGCATGCTCTTCTTTTGTCTTGGAGTAGACCAGGATATTGTCAATAAATACAACAATGAATTTATCCAGGAACTCCATGAACACTTTATTCATCAAATTCATGAAGTAGGCTAGGGCCTTTGTTAGTCCAAAGGACATAATTAGAAACTCATATAGGCAGTCTTGGGTATATCTTCTGGTCGAATTTTTAGTTGATGGTAGCCTAAGCGTAGGTCTATCTTTGAGAACACGCACACTCCCTAGAGTTGATCAAAAAGATCGTCAATCCTGGGAAGGGGGTACTTGTTCTTGATTGTAAACTTGTTCAAGGCACGATAGTCTACGCACATCCTTTGGCAACCATCTTTCTTCTTAACAAAGAGCACTGGGGCTCTCCACGGGGATGAGCTAGGCCGAACAAATCCCTTGGCTTGGAGGTCTCGGATCTGTTCCTTTAGCGCTTCTAGTTCATTGGCTAGCATCCTGTAGGGCCTTTTGGATATGGGCACAGTACCAGGGATCAAGTCAATGACAAACTCAATGTCCCTATATAGTGGCATGCTCAGGAGTTCCTTTGGGAATACCTCCGGGTATTCCTGAACTACAGGGGTTTCTTCCAGAAGTTGGTTGAGTTGTTCGAGCTATTGCCTACCTGCCTGGGTAGTCCTACCTTAATCCTGATTTGCCCATGGTCCCGGTGGTTTAGGACTAACTTCCTTCGGGCACAGTCGATTATTCCTTGGTTCTTTTTCAACCAATCCATCCCCAAAATGACAAGGTTTGTGGGAAAAACTACCCCTGGTAGGAGTAGTGGGACTCTCTCACAAACCCTAGACACATGAAGGTCTCCCCCAGGAGAGTGTATGTTCATGGCTTTTGGCAAATCAGTGATTTCTAGTTGATGCTTCCTAAGGATTTTTGGCGATATAAAAGAATGTGATGCTCCGGAATCACATAGCACAAGTGTAGGGATGGCATGAATGGAGAACATACCAATCAGGATGCCCTGGTTGTCTTGTGCCTCTTCCATGTGGATGTGGTTCACACGTCCCCTTGCAATAGAAGTCATGGTCCTCATCTTCATTGGTGTCTGCTGGTTTACTCGGGGCGTGGCCGGAGTGGTCCACCTCGAGCCGGTGTTGCCCTAGTCAGAAATCGAACCAGTGCAGCCTGACACTGGGGGCATTTTTTGATGAAATGGACCCTTTGCCCACACTGGTAGTAGTTGAGATTGATTGGCCCTGGTGCGGGGATGGTGGGAGCTGGTGTGCGGAACCATCGGGTTTGGGGGCGAGCTGCCGGTGTGGTGGGTGCTGGAGTGGCGGGGCGATGGTGAGGTGGTGTGAGATACACCGGCCTCTAGTTCTGTTGAGTGCTAGTCTTGAACCTCTTCCACCTAGTTGTTTGCTCTGGAAGATGGCCACCTTATGCTTCCTATTTGCCTCCACCTTCCTATTGTCATGTTCGGATTTTAGTGCCTTATTCACCATGCTTTGGAAGCTAGCATGGTCTTGGATAATCAAGGGTCCACGCAAGGTGTCATTCAGCCCTCCAAGAAATTTGTCAATCCTTTCTTCTTCATCTGAGATATCTGAGGGGGCATAACTGGCCAACCGAGTGAACTTGTTCAGATAGCCCTGCACACTCAGGTTGTCTTGTCTAAGGGTCTTGAACTTGTCCCTTTTCATCTTCATGATGGCGGCCAGTACAAAGTTCTCATGGAACGCCGCCGTGAATTCTACCCAATCGGGTTCTTCTTCCTCGTCTTCTCAGGAGGCCTGGTAGGCTTTCCACCAGTCACTGACTGGGCCATCCAGCTGGCTAGAGGCAAAGCGTACTTTGTCATCATCCCTAGCTCGGATAAGATCCAGTTTCATTTCAATCATGCAGAACTAGTCTTTTGCTTCAAGCGGCTCCTCCGCTTCAGTGAACACTAGCGGCTTTGTTCTCATGAACTCTCCATAGTTGGACGGGCCGTGGTTTGCTTGGACAGCTTGTCTTGCCTATGGGGCCTGCCTTCCTTGAGTGGCTTGGCTGCCAGAGGCATAGAGGTCACCCAGGGTCTGCATGAGTTGGTTCTGGGTGGCAAGGAGTTGAGCTATAGAAGGGTTAGTAGGGGGTGGAGGAGGGGTAGGCTCAACCGCACGTGCAGTTCCTGATCCTAACGCCTGGGTAAGGTAATCCACTTCTCTACTTGTTTAGTTGTATTTAGTGATGTATGCATATCATGTTTTTAGCACACACTAACAAGCGGATCTGAATAATAATAGATAAAGGCTGAACTAGTGCAAAGCTTACGTACAGACTAGCCTATCTACTGCGCATAGCTCACAGTGGAAGGGTATCGCACATATGACAATATAGAAGGATGGATGATAATACTACCTCAACTGCTCATAGTACGCAGTTTGAGGTGATACACACAAAGCTAACTCTAATCTAAGGGAAGTAGGTCGAAAGGGCCAGCTGTCCAAAAGACTGCCAAAGCGGCGCTGCGACTCAGGTGTGGCAATGATGAAGCTGAGCTCCCTGGTCCAGCAAGGGTAATGGCTGCTGCTGTGGCTGGTGTCTGAGTCTAGGCCAGAGCTAGACCTAGAGCTGTCAGAGAGGTAGTCACGGCGGGCACGGCCACGTCCTCGTCCATGGCCATGACCATGCCTTCTGGTAGTGCGTCGGTGGTGCAAGGAGGACAGGTGGCGCCACTGGAATGGCCAGCTCAGTGTCCAACACGTGTGGCTCCACCTCCTCAGGCTCCTCTGAAGACTCAGAAGAGATGCAGATTGGAGCGGAGTTGACTCCAGCTGGGTAGCTGCAACGGCAAGTCCCTGCAGTGCAGGGGCACGGGAGGAACTAGCCGCCTCCCTCATGGCGGAAGCTGGAGCTGAGTTGTAGACCACCACCAGTGCTGAAGTCGGAGGTGGAGCTGCCACCAGGCTAGCAGCGGCCACCAAGGTAGTCTCCTCAGCTGTGCATGGGGGTGATCTGGAAGCCAACTGGGGAGCTGCAACTGTCCAAAAAAGGAATGAGGACAGCCCTAACGCAGACGCCGGTACAGGTGTGGGGCGTAGTACTACTGTGGTTGTCGCTACTAAAGCCACGAGTGCCCCACTTGGTGCCCTGAAAGTGTCCAGGTAGACTGCACATGGAGTCTCGGTGAAGGCTGGTTGGGTACCTGCAAAGACGTTACCGTCCCTAGGCAGGAATGGTGTGCGCCTGGTGAAGATGTTACCGTTCCTAGAAACGAACGGTGGCTGAGGGTCTGGAGTCGGTGTTGCTGTTGAGGAAGTTGTCGAAGTGGAGCCGACCTCGAAGACTTGTGCTACCTCCAAAGTAGCGAACACTGGTGGAAAGCCGCAAGCCAGCAGGGCTAGAGGCCGTGGGAAGCGTGTGGCATGGTATCCGGCAAAGAACGGGTACAAAGGCATTGGCGTCAGAGTGCCAAAAGGTACCGCGCCCAAGGCAAAAGCTAGTGTAGAGCCCAGGGCGGCCGTCGGGTAGTCGGCGTAGGAGCTGGTGTGGGAGGCTGCATGGTCAGTGAAGCCGTAGCCTGGACTAGCAGTGGTGCCACAAAGACCGGAGCAGGTAGTGAGGTGGACGCCGGGGTAGCTGCTGGAGTAGAAGTCGGTGTAGCCATCGGTGCAGTGGTCGGTGCAGCTGCGAGGTGGCCATCGGTGCAGAAGCTAGTGTAGAAGCCGGAGCAGAAGTCGGTGCAGAAGTTGGTGCAGAAGCCGGAGCAGAAGTCGGTGCAGCCGTCGGGGTGGTGAGAGGCGAAGTCCGTGCTACTTCCTACGTGGCTGCCCTGGCTGCAGCCTAGGCTGCGGTACGGCGCCCCTGACGTGACTCCGTGAGTCAAAGCTCCAAGTCCTTGATGTGCTCACATCGGTGCAGGTAGTGACCGTGGAGGGACTTGTAGCGCCCATCGAGCTCCTCCAAAGATGTGTGAGTGTGCTAGAGGTGGCCGCGCACCACGTCTGACTGCACACACACGCACCACGTCTGACTGCATCATCAACTTCCCGTACCAAATGGCCAGGAAGTAGCTCTGGTCTCGAATGTGATGCAGGTATGCCTCGCGGCCGTCGCGGTGGTCCATCTGAACCGAAGATTTTTATGTAAAAGTAAGTCAGAGAAAGAGAGAGTGACCTTAGGGGATGAGGAGTAAACAAGACCTAGAAGTTCATTTTGGACTTACTTAGTATTTTTCTGATAGCATGCGGCAAAAGTGGTTCCTATGGCTCAACACTACGGTTTTTAAGGAAAGGGCGCCATTGGTCAAGTCCTACAGTCCAGATGGCTCTAAAACCAGGTCTGTCTGCACCCGGCTTTTAAGATTGGAAATCTCTCATGCATTGCATGCCAAATCCCTGAATCGGTAGTTTAACACACACATAGCACAACTGGTACCATTGCATACAACATCATAGAGTCTTAAATTCACTTAGTTCTTAAAAAAGGGGTTTACCTATGTAGGGTCCCAAGTAATCATAAGCATCCGACTTAGGGCAAACTAGCAAAAGATAAGGTACAGTAGCGAAAGCTTAAGCGACAGTGGCCCTGCGTTAGTCCACAGGCGCTCGACTAGCGACTTGCATCCCATGGTGCGTCCTTTGATTCTTCCTCCTCCTGACAGATCTCGGACGGTTCGCCACCAGCATCTATTTCTAGAAGGGGGGATTGAGCAACGGTAAGTACATAAAGTACTCACAAGCCACCACTACAATATGAATTAATGCATATAAGGTTCAAGGGAAGCTAGGGTAATTTGCGGAAAGCAAATTTTCACAATTCATTTCACAAACCTATGGTCTAGCCATTTTATCAAACCACAGCGCTATAATTGAAGTTGTTTAGCCCACTACGGGGGCTGGGTCCACCTTGCCAATTCTCACTTGGTTCGGTTTACTAACGTGCTTGATTATTCCTCCATGTCCAAATCACTTTACCACATTTTGAACCAGTTCCCATATCTATCCATCCCATGCCTGCCAAGTTTTAGGAAAATTGAGTCTAGTGAAGACTATTAGAAGTCCCGATGCTCCTTTAACCGCGAGCACATCTATTCGAATAGTTTCGTTTTACTCACACTGCAGTGGATATATGCTTTACCTGCAACCTATGATTCTGCCCAACACATGAGGCCTGTCATGGCCTGGTCTTTCAGTTCCCCTCGCGTTGAGGCACCTTCTCCAAGGACTGTGAACCCTCATGCACCCTTACCACCCAACGCCTCGAGCTAGTGGTGAGAGGACTCCTGGAACCCGAGAGATCTAGGAGGTACACTATATATATATACTTAGGGTGCATTTTAAGTTTCGATGTCATAATTCCCAATAATTCAACACTTCGCAACATCGTACTCTTCGTGTGCCGAACAAACCATGACTAGGTTGCCACCCCACTTGGCTTACCTAATCCTCTAGGTCTATTCCCATAGGAGAGATGTGATCATACTCGGTTCGTTTCCTACCTGTTTTCTTGACTCGGTCCTTAACTGACCAAGGTCGGTGCTAGCCTTTCCTAGAACCACCCAAATCCTTCCATGCCGCCCCAGTCAAAAATGGTTTTGTTGCTTCGTTTTTGGTTTTCGCAAACAGTTCTTTGTGTGACTCGCGAGTGGCATTTCATGTCTCCTCTCGCATGAAATGACAATCGCTCTCTACCCTGAACGATCGTCTCCATCCAGATATTAACATAAGTGTACGGAAATTCTAACAAGCAACACTAAGCCTTGTCAACACTTGACTTGCGTAGGTAGAATAATATACAGCATCAAGGAATATAGAACAATATCAAGGAATGGCTTAAAATCAGAATTTTAGGTACACGATTTCACTATAGCATGCAATGTATTTGTAAAAAAAATATTTTCACAATAGGTATAGCATGTTCAAGGAGAAGGGCATGATGACTTGCCTTGCTCAGCTACAGCAACTTCCTCCTCTGCATGAAGAGATTCGTTGTCGCAAATGTAACCTAATCGGGTGAAGCAACTATTAGGTCGATTTACTAAATAATAAGGAACAAATATAAAAAAAGGGAAAATACTAAACTAGTGCCATTGGGTAGATCTTAATTTTAGATGAATTTTGATGAAAGTTTCACTCGATTTGGACTTAGAATGAGGGAGATATGGGCTATTAAAGTTTCAAATTTGAATTAAATAGAATTAATTGAAATAGGGTACTGTTGGATTATCCCCTCATTTATCTGAATTATTTTTCTTAATAAAAATTAGGTTTTCTCACTTATAGGTGGGTCCCGGGGGAGGTTGGAGAGGGATCCCACTCCGGGCAGCCCTGGCACTGATAGGTGGGACCGAGGTCCTGGTCGGCTGGGTAAGCCCAGCCGACTAGGGCCTAGGGCCCATAGGTCACTGACATGGGGGTAGGAAGGGGGTGGATTATATTCTCCTCCACTGTGTGTGGGGCCCAGACATCAGTGGCACATCATTTTATTTAGGTTATACTAATGATCATGGCCCACATATCAGCCGGAGGGGTTAGGGGGTTCTTAGGTTAACTGATGAGGACATCACTAGCTCGGATATGACCATAATTACCTTATGTATTCATCAACCAAAGGTGTTAGTGATATGCCCTAGAGGCAACATGGAGATGTTATATATATCACATGCTATGTTTATAATGTATTGATTTGTTTCTTGAAATAGACATTATCATTGTTGATCAATGAGTACGTGACTTATTCATGAAACTTTTAATGTCAAATATTGCTATTTCTAAATGATCCCTGATCATATATCATATGAGGAACAAATATGATTCTAACATCAGCATATTTATTGATTGATGATCATGTCTCATGGATCATGGTATGGAGATACCAAATCGATAATATGGACATATGTTAGTGAACATATATTGGATAGACCCGCCATGAGATACTGCAGAGATTTCACGTGTCATCAGTTAGTCTTAAGTAGTGTTTATGTAGAGTCCTTAGACTTGAGATCATCATGGTTCCCAACATACTGGTAGCTTATTTTGGGACTACTAAACACTACTCCGTAGCTGGGTAGTCATTAAAGTGGTCTTCGGGTTTGCTATGAAACATGTAGTGGGATGTGAATGATCAAGATAGAATTTGTCCCTCCTTACGGGAGAGATATCTCTGGGCCCCTCGATGTAATGGATTATGGAAGTGCATGGCCATGCTAGGGTGATTGAGGTGTCAATCACAAGTTTGTAATCCATCACAGGATCGAGAGAGTGATTGAGCTATTAAGAGGATGACACAAGTCTCGCCTTGAGCTCAATCGATATCGTGAGGTAAAGGGATTTGTACATGAGGACATTACAGGTTCAGCCGATATGATCTTTACGTATATTTTGGGGTTAATATGTCCTGTTAGAGGCCGCTATTAATAGGGTAACCAGAAAGGCGTTTTCGGGTCACAACAAAATATACGTGAACCTACAGGGTCACACACTTAACGGGCTGGAACACTTATTCGAATGTGATTCGAATATGGGCTTGATTCGGATAGAGATCCGAGTGGACTCTTACTGGGCCTCCATCCACGAGGTCCGAGTGAGGAGGTCTATATATAGGGAGGCGAGGGGCTAAGGGTACGTACGTTTTCTGTAGACCTCGGACTAAACCCTAGCCGCCACCTTCCAAGCCAAACCCTAGCCGCTCACGAGTGCTAGTACACTCGCAACCGGTGCTCCAGCCCCGGACGTGTGGATACCGGTAGAGGCGCTCCTCGTTGCGGCATTGATCGGCCGGAGATCGACTACTTCCACTACTACCTCGACGCGCGCGTGGTTGGACCGGCTTCTCCAACCCTTCTTCCGCTACACTGCGCGTCTAGTGGTAACGATCCATGATCCCTTTCTCGCATGATGTCCTGGTGTGCGCGGTAGAAAATTTTGTTTTCTGCTATCGTAGCCTACACGTACTCCTACAGTGGCATCAGAGCCATCTTGTGTAGTTTGCGATCTGGATCATCGCATATGTTGATATGCGGGAGTAGTAGATTAGATCTATTATAGTCTAGATTAGCCGGTTCATGTGATGGACCGATGAAGGCACGGGTTGATAAGATCAATCCGTGAATAGGGGTTAGATAAGGTGTGGATCATAACACTATTAGCGCCCTGGAGATTGTCTCGGATCGGCATAAGGAGGTTATGCCGAATGCTAATAGGTTATGAATAGGGATAGATGAGGTGTAGATCATAAGACTACTAGCACCCTGGAGATTGTCTTGGATCGGCATAAGGTGGTTATGCCGAATGCTAGTAGCTTATAGATTTGATAGCCCTGGGATAGTGGTAACACTATTAGCGCCCTAGAGATTGTCTCGGATTGGCAGAAGGTGGTTATGCCGTATGCTAATAGGTTATGGATCTGACCGCTGTGCAAACCCTGCGAACCCCCCTTGTATAGCGTCATGGGCTCACATCGTTAGGTAGAATACGATTCTACGTCTCACTTGTTTTTGCAGGGAATGATGTGAATTAGTATGGCCCTATAGCTTATTTGGAATGTATGAGATGTATAGGATGCATGTAACATTCGTTCATGACCTGCATGTCATGATTTTTCAGCTTTTGTTAGCTGTCTTAATTGTATTTAACGACCTGCGTGTCGACCTTAGTGCTTGAATCCATCCTTGTAATCTTCAATTGCTAGCTATTATAGGTGGTAGCCTAGACTTGAGGTTACAAGTTTTCAAGCATGATGACCCAAAGCAGAGATGTGGAGGATGAAGATCATCTACATCTACATGGAGATGGGGATCACCATCCTTTTGGTCCATACTAATTCTATCTTACTCTTATGCCATTATATATGTGATATGTTGCTATGGTAGGATAGAGTCCCTCACAATAAAAATTAGGTGTTTATGCCCTTCCATATGTTGCACCAAAAGATAATGATCACCATATTGTAGGCCTACCAAAGTAGGATGCAGTTATTTATCATCATTATTTGGGGTAGATGTCGGACATCTATATGCGGAAGCATTTGGTTTACTTAACAAGGTCATCAAAACAGTTTTGGATCTTGGGGCACAGGTTGGGGCCGGGGCATAGTGATGCCACCCAACAAGCAAGAGTCACATAGGGATGTGATTAGCAAGGTGTTGCTTACCCATGTCACCAGTTTTCTAGCCGTGATGCCAAAGCTTACTAGGAACTAGTGAAATGAGGATCTTGACCCACTATGTAACTTAGAGGGAGTTTTGTTGCAAAACACATAGTGGGAGTCTTTTGTTAAATAGTTTAATAAAAGATGAACATAAACATAGTGCTAAACTTTACATATTCTTATGTTGTAGATCATGTCAGCTAACACAGCATCCAGTTCTTTTAATTTGCGATCTGTTCTTGAGAAAGAAAAACTCAATGGAACGAACTTTATGGATTGGTATCGCAACTTGAGAATTGTTCTCAAGCAAGAGCGCAAGGAGTATGTCCTTGACTCCTTTTCCCAAGAACTTGCCTACAAATGCTTCTGTGGCTGCACGGAAAGCTTATGAGAAGCACATGAATAATTCCCTTGATGTGAGCTGTCTCATGCTTGCCACAATGTCCTCTGAGCTTTAGAAGCAATATGAGAACACAAATGCTTACAATATAATTGTGGGGTTGCGTGGTATGTTTGAGAACCAAGCAAGGGCTGAGAGGTTCAACACTTCAAAGTCCTTGTTTGCGTGCAGGCTTGCGGAAGGGAATCCCATCAGCCCTCATGTGATTAAGATGATTGGCTACATTGAGAGTCTGGAAAAGCTTGGTTTTCCCCTTAGCCAAGAGTTGGCTACTGATGTGATTCTCCAGTCGCTCCCTCCGAGTTTTGAGCCATTCATATTGAACTATCACATGAACAACATGGACAAGACCTTGGCTGAGTTGCATGGGATGCTTAAGACTGCCGAGGAAACCATTAAGAAAAGCACCAGTCATGTGATGATGATGCAGAAAGGCAAAGGCAAGCCCAATGTCAAGAAATGCGCGGTCAAAAGAAAGTTAACTCCCGATGAGATCGCGAGCAGATCCAAGGCCAAGCAAGACAAGAAGGACGCTGCTCCTGATGCAGTTTGCTTTTACTGCAAGGAATTAGGACATTGGAAGAGGAACTGCCCAAAGTACTTGGAGGATCTCAAGAAGAAGGGAAGTGCGACTTCCACTGTGGAGGCCATAGGCCCTGGGTACCTCATTACCAGTACATGGGCCACTCGGATAGAGGATGGGCCGGACCATGTAATTAGAGATAAAATAGCACCCGGCAGGCTGTACCTTGGATAATAAGGAAACAAAGTCTTAGTCGGATAGGATTCTATCTCTAAGAAGGAAATCCCTTAGTTGTATCCGACTGGGATCCTTATCATGTACCCCTGTCCCCTAGTATATAAAGGGAGGCAGGGCACCCCTCAGGGCAAGCACAACAAGAGCAACCGGATCATCGATCCCCATATACTTCAGAGGAATAACACCTCAACTGGACGTAGGGTATTACCTCACCTTGAGGGCCTGAACTAGTATAATTCTCTTGTGTTGCTCTGCAGTCCACCGAATTCACCCTCGCCGAGTAACCCCATAGTTTTATTGCCGGTGCAAAGCATCGACAGTTGGCGCGCCAGGTAGGGGACGCTGGCGAATTCCTCATCTGAAGATTCGATGGATTCAGTCAACGGAGTCGACAGCAACAAGCTCTTCCCCAGAGATGCAATTACCTTCAGAAGCTTAGACTTCATTGCCGATCAATTCGGCGATCTCACCCTGGCTGAGGCGGATCCAATCTTGCCAGCCGGGGAACCAGCCGACGTTGCACCCGTCGGCACACAGGACACCGCCGTCTCCTTCAGCGACTTCTTGCGGTAGTCCTTCACATCGCCGAACATCGGGACAACCCTCTCCTTCGGCGTCCGGCTTGCGCTAGGCCTTGAGCCAGCCTGAGTTGGGCCGAGAAGGGAAGAGGTCGTCAATTTCCCGTATAACTCCGGCGACGCTGCGCACCTTTACCTCACGCAGCAGACCCGATCTCCAGCGATTCAGTTTGGACATGGCCAAGCGCCATTTCAGATTGGATCTAGAGAGGTTGGAGTCGTTCTCACTCCGATAAACTATTCGGAGTCCGACACCAAGTCGGACAGCGGTTCGAGCGCAAGCTCGGACTTTAATTCGGCAAGCTTCCCCCTCTCCCGCGAGATCTTCATGGCATCAACACCACCTTCCGAGGGACGCCGACTACAAGAGGAGTGACAAGAGGAGGCGCGCCGATTACAACAAGAGGAGGCCAACCGCGAAGCCCGCAACAACGAGCTACGCCAGGCTGGGCGAGTCGCTCAGCAACAGATCCTCCAAACCAAGATTGGCGACCACGACGCCTTTGTCACGCCACAACAGAACGTTGTGGCCGCAGCGACTCTGCTGGACACACTCTAGCTCGGGGCCGATCACCAGGCCACCCCGACCATCGCCAAGATCAAGGCGATGATCACAGCTGCCGCCTGTCAACAGCAACAGCAGTCGGGCGACACTGCTATACCGACCAACCGGTCGGGTTCTCTGGCGGCAGGCTCATCTGCATCAGCACGACGCTGGGCGGCCGGCTCCAGTCGGCAACGCGAAGAGTCCCGGCAAACAACGCTCGGCAATACCAATAATGACAACTGGCGGCGTCACCAGTACGATCGCCGACCCAATCAGGACCTCCGAGTTCGACTGCACCGGGACCTTCGTCACACCATAAACGCCCGCCGTGAAGAGCGCAAAGAAGATGAACGCCGCCGACTGGAAGACAAAAATGAGCGCTTCGGCATCCACCACGAGCGACTACATCGCCAAGATCGGAGTCGGAGCCCTCACGAAGACGAAGGCATTCCAGCCTTCACTCGGGAGCTACAGGACGTCTTGTGGCCGACTGGCTTTAAGCCCACCGGGATCGAAAAGTACGACGGCAAGACAAACCCAGAGTCCTGGCTTACCGTTTACACCTTGGCAGTCCGAGCTGCTGGGGGCGGCAGCAGAGTCATGGCTAACTACCTCCCAGTCGTGCTAGCCGACTCGGCGAGGACATGGCTGACAGGTCTCCCGAGGCGGTCGATCGATTCCTAGGGACAACTCAGGGACCGGTTCATCGCTAATTTCCAGGGGACCTACGATAGACCCGCTTCGGAGCATGATCTTTATCAACTACACCAGAAGAAAAATGAGTCTTTGCGCGAATTCATCAAAAGGTTTTCCGAGAAGCGCAACCAAATCCCGACTGTCAAAGACGAAGCTGTCATCGCCGCCTTTCGCAAAGGGGTAAAAGACGCTCCACTTATTGCAAAATTCACTCGGAAGCCACCATCCACAGTCCGGGCGCTCTTCAACATGGCCAATAAATACGCCGACTCGGCCGAAGCGGTCGCCGAGGCCCTCGACGAGAAGAAGGAGCCCCGACAGAAAGAACAGAAGACGAAAGCCGACAACGAGCTGTCTCAAAACAAGTCCGGCAGCCATAAACGGAAGTCGGACAACGAGGTGGCCAACATGGAGCGCAGCCGGTCGCGACCCCAGCGGAACAACGACTACCAGAAAGTCATGAGCGGGCCATGCCCCTTTCACCCCAAGGGAAAGCACGCGGCCAAAGACTGCTATATGCTCAAAAAGTTTGCCTCCAAGCAGACTTCATCGTCTGGCGCCGACAAGGACAAAGACAAGCCAGACTCGGGTCCGGCTGACGACTTCCAAGATCCTCAAGCCGAGCTCAACCATATCTTCGGGGGACCACTCGCATACGAGTCCAAGCGCAAATAGAAGCTTTCAGCGCGCGACATTAACACGGTCTCCATGACCGACAACCCCCAATACCTGCGCTGGTCAGAGATGGACATCACCTTCAATCGCGCAGATCACCCAGATCGGATTTCCCACCCGGGACGCTATCCACTCGTCCTGGACCCGGTCGTCAAAAATATCAGGCTGAAGAAAACCCTCATAGACGGAGGCAGCGCGCTCAATATCCTGTTCGCCAAAACCTCGGACGAGATGAAAATCCCTCGTTCAGAACTACGGCCGAGCACTGCGCCCTTCCACGGGATAATCCCCGGTCTGTCATCAACTCCACTCAGGCAGATAACTTTGCCGGTAACCTTCGGCACACGGGACAATTTCCGCACAGAAACTGTCTGCTTCGAGGTCGCCGACTTCGAGACCGCGTACCACGCGATACTCGGACGACCGGCACTCGCCAAATTTATGGCGATACCGCACTATACATACATGGTGCTGAAGATGCCTGGACCAGCAGGAGTCCTCTCCTTCCGCAGCGACGTCAAGCAAGCCTTCACCAGCGATAAGGAGAGCTGTGAACTGGCTCAATCACAAGAGGCGGCAGTCGGGCGCGACAACATTCGGCAAGCCGCCACAACAGAAGCCGAGCAAGATCAAGTTCCGACTAAAAAAGCAACGAAGTCGGGAATTTTAGCGGACTCTGACACGAAGAAGATCCCCCTGGACCCTTCCGACCCCTCCAAGACTGCTCTAGTCGGGACCGGACTCGACCCCAAATAGGAAGACGCGCTCGTCACCTTCCTCCAAGCTAACAAGGATATCTTCGCGTGGAAACCATTCGACATGCCGGGCGTACCAAGGGAGGTGATCGAGCACGCCCTAAACGTGAAGACAGACGCCAAGCCAGTCAAGCAACGGCTGCGGCGCTTCGCTCAAGACCGCAAAGATGCTATCCGGGAGGAAATTACCAAACTCCTCGCAGCCGGGTTCATCAAAGAGGTCTACCACCCGGACTGGTTGGCAAACCCAGTTCTGGTTCAGAAGAAAAATGGTAAATGGCGCATGTGCGTCGACTACACCGACCTCAACAAAGCGTGCCCCAAGGACCCATTTGGTCTTCCTCGGATGGACCAGGTGGTTGACTCCACGGCAGGGTGCGACCTACTCAGTTTTCTCGACTGCTATTCGGGATACCATCAAATCAGCCTGAGGGAAGAAGACTGCTTGAAGACATCTTTCATCACACCGTTCGGAGCATATTGCTATATCACAATGCTGTTCGGTCTGAAGAACGTGGGCGCAACCTATCAAAGGGCCATTCAGCCGGTGTCTGCATACTCAGATCGGCGCAACGTGGAAGCCTACGTTGACGACGTGGTGATCAAGACCAAGTCCAAAGAAGACCTCATCGCTGACCTGGAAGAAACCTTCCAAAACCTTCGAAGATTCAAGATGAAGTTGAACCCGGAAAAATGCGCCTTCGGTGTGCCATCCGGAAAGTTACTCGGCTTCATTGTCTCGCATCGCGGCATCGAGGCCAACCCGGAGAAAGTCAACGCCATCAGGCACATGGCACCCCGACTAACCTCAAGACATCCAGAACCTGATAGGCTGCATGGCGGCACTCAGCCGATTTATTTCCCGACTGGGCGAGCGGGGCATGCCCTTCTTCAAGCTACTCAAAAAGACCGACAATATCCAATGGACTCCGGAAGCCCAGCGAGCCTTTGAAGACTTCAAACAATTCCTCACATCACCCCCGGTGTTGGCGTCACCTCTACCCCAGGAACCGCTAATGCTATATCTGGCGGCTACAACATAGGTAGTCAGCACGGTGATGGTGGTTGAGCGATCCGAACAGGGTCATATTCAAAAAATACAACGGCCGGTCTACTTCGTCAGCGAGGTCCTTGCCGACTCCAAAACGAGATATCCGCAGGTCCAGAAGCTGCTATATGGCCTACTTATAACAGTCCGGAAGCTGGTGCATTATTTCCAAGCACACCATGTCACAGTGGTCACAGCGTTTCCACTTGGGGATGTCCTTCACAATCGCGAGGCCACTGGCCGAATCGCTAAACGGGCACTCGAGTTGATGGCGTTCGACATCACCTTCTAGCCACGGACAGCAATCAAGTCACAAGCTCTAGCCGACTTCGTGGCCGAATGGACAGAAGCCCAATAGCCTACACCAATAGCAAAGCTAGAGTACTGGACAATGTACTTCGACGGTTCTCTACGGATTGGCGGCGCCGGGGCCGGAGTCATATTGACGTCCCCCACTGGCGAAAAACTGAAGTACGTTCTGCAAATCCACTTCCCGGCTTCCCACAACGTCGCTGAGTACGAGGCACTCGTTCACGGGCTCCGCATCGCTATATCACTCGGCATACGTCGACTGGTTGTGCGCGGAAATTCTCAACTCGTGGTAAACCAAGTCATGAAAGACTGGACCTGCCTCGACGACACCATGGCGGCATACTGTCAGGAGGTCCGCAAGCTGGAAAACAAGTTCAACGGGCTGGAAATCACACATGTCCTGCGCCAATACAACGACGCAGCAGACGAACTGGCAAACATGGGATCCAAACGAGAAGTAGTTCCAGCTGGAATCTTTGTCAAGCAACTTACGGAGCCATCAGTCAAGAAGAAACCGGCACCAGATCAGTCGGGAGGCGAGCCTACCCCGACCACAGATGAGGTACTGCACATATGTCAAGACTGGAGGACTCCTGTTGTCAAATTTCTCACGGACGACGAACTCCCAGAAGATCACAGTCAAGTCGAGCAGATAAAGCGTCGAAGCAAAAGCTTCCTACTAGTCAGAGAAGACCTGTACCGAAGGAGCGCATCCGGTGTCCTCATGTGCTGTGTCACCACCGAGGAGGGCAAGCAGATCCTGCACTCGATCCACTCGGGCATATGTGGCAACCACGCCGCATCCAGGACGTTAGTCGGAAAGGCTTACCGGCAGGGATTCTTCTGGCCCACAGCAGTAACAGACGCCAAAGACATCGTTCGCAAGTGTGAGGGTTGCCAGTTCTACGCAAGACAAACAAACCTTCCAGCCCAGGAACTCCAAACTATCCCCATCTCCTGGCCATTTGCAGTATGGGGGCTCGACATGGTTGGGCCTTTCAAGAAAGCGCCAGGAGGATTCACACCTTTATTCGTCGCGGTGGATAAGTTCACCAAGTGGATTGAGGCTAAGCCCGTTGCAACAATTACAGCGGCACGAGCAAAGGACTTCATCATGAGTATATTATACCGGTTCGGAGTCCCTAACCGCATCATCACCGACAACGGTACTCAGTTTGCGGCGGGCCTATTCCAAGACTTCTGCGACAATTTCGGCATCAAGATCTGCTATGCATCTGTGGCACACCCGCAGAGCAACGGGCAGGTTGAGCGAGCCAACGGTATGGTCTTACAAGGCATCAAGGCCAGGATATTCGATTGACTACAACCATATGCGGGCCGGTGGGTACAAGAACTCCCATCTGTTCTTTGGTCTCTCAGAACCACGGTTAGTCGGGCAACAGGGCAATCCCCTTTCTTTCTGGTCTATGGTGCCGAGGCTATGCTGCCTACCGAGTTACAGTTCGGCTCTCCGCGAGTCCGGGCCTACTCAGAAGACGACTCCAATAATATCCAACTGGTCGAACTAGATCAGCTGGAAGAAGCAAGAGACACCGCAACTATCCAGTCGGCAAGGTATCTTCAAGGCCTACGCCGCTACCACAATCGCAATGTCCGTGGCCGCGCCTTTTTGGTCGGGGATCTCGTTCTGAGGAAAATACAAACCACCAAAGACAGGCACAAACTATCCCCAATCTGGGAAGGGCCATTCATTATAGCCGAGGTCAAGCGGCCAGGCGCCTACCGACTGAAGACCGAAGACAGCGTTCTCATCAGCAACTCATGGAACATAGAACAGCTACGTCCTTTCTATACTTGAGTTCTATAATTTTCATGTGTACAGTTCTTCTGACTCACTACACCGCTTGTATCAACCGAGTAGTGAGTCGGGGGCTGCATGTATATATGTGCGTTGTCAATAACATATGAGCTTATTTCACTTCGGTTATGAAGCCTTACTATGACCGTCGCGTTCACCCGAGTACAGTCTCTTACTTTGAACGTTTTTTAAGTTCTGACAGACAAACTCGGTGCATACTACACGGTCAAGTAAAGCTAATGACAACTGAATGATAAGCTTGGTGGCATTGCACACATATTTACACACTCGTTTATACAAGTACATATGTCCCGACTACATGACATATTGCCCTCACAGACCCAGGTCTCGGGTAATTATTTCTGCAGTCGGCTTCGCCCGGGCGATCAGCTCCAGCGCCTCCTCTGGCGTCGTCTCTTCAGCAAACCCCTCCCCGATGGCTTCAATATCCGCCCTAGGGTATATGGATTTGGTCATCGCCAGGGTCTGGGCCACGCCGGCGACAACACGCTCATCCGAGTACCTTTTCAAGGCACTCGGTGCATCCTCGAGACGCCCCACTATCTGAGGGATTCTGCTGCAGCTGGTCCCCACTGGGAGGGGATCTATAAGGTCAAGGAGCCCTTTCACGGACCCGACAAGGGCCTCCCGTGACTCCCTGATCAACCTTATCTCCTCCGTGTAGAACTGATACTGGGCCTGGACATTAGTTCTCATGTCTGCCCAGATCAGCCGGCAAGTAAGCTTCTCAAATTCGGCTACACACAGGATAACTAATGGATTGGCTAAGATCACAGTCTGGTTGAGGACTTACTTTCGTAGTCGGCCTCCCACCTGGCCACGGTCTTCTCCAGTTTAGCCTTCTCCTCACCAAGCTTGACAACGGCCTTCCCCAACTCGGACTTCTCCCGGTCAAGCTCGGAGTTGGCCTCTGTCAGGTCGGCCTTGACCTTCTCAAGCTCGGCCTTGGCTTCTTCGGCCTCCTTCAGTTGCGATTCCCTCTCCGTTCGGGTCTTTAACTCCGCTTCGAGGTCTGCACCGCAGATTAGCCAAGAGCTCAACCGTGCAGTCATGACACAACTGGGTAGTCGGGAACAACGCAGCTGGATGAATACATCAACGGCTCAGTCGGGAAGATATACTCGAGGATTTTACCTCTGACCTTCCCGGCTAGGGCCCATGTCTCCGCCCTGAGCTGATCGGCGCCACTCTTCAGCCAGGCCTCCCTCCCCGCATGACGCTCCTCCATCTCGGCCTTTAAGGCCCGGAGCTGTTCCAACTCTACGAGGTGGGGAGCTACCTCGACCAAGATCTCCGTCATCGCCTCATTGCGGTTGACAAGTTTCTGCTCAGGATAAAAGACGAATCAAGGACGGAGTCAGACATCGGAACACGAAGATTACCAGAGCTTTACTACAAGACTCATACCGCGACCCCCTGTGACCCGCTGATGGCGGCGCGAAGCAGGCTCTCGCGCTCTCTCCTTGCAACGACTTCATCGAGCCTGAAGCTTTTTACAGTACCGTCGCGTGTTGTCCATGTGAAGGTCCGGGGCATCACACGTGGAGGAGCTTCGATCCGAGGCAGGCGTGGGATCTCTGGCGGCGGCGGCAACGGCGACGACGACGGCGACGACCACAACGGCGATGGGGTCCTAGCCTCAGCGCCATCATCCCCCGCGACCTCCGGGACAGGCTCAGGGGCTCCGCCCGCGGCTTCCATGACGAGCGGCACCTTGGGAGCTGGGGCCTCAGTCTCAGCAGCCACCTCTCGGTCGGGCGGCGGCAGCGGCCCTGTAGTCGGGGCCACCTCAGTCTCAGCGACCGGGTTGGCCGCCGGATCAACAGGCGTGTTCGCGGCCGCTGGCTCGGCTGGGGCAGGCTCATCAAGTGGAGTGGTCGGATCGATTTCCTTGAGATCGATATCGGCCCGCCTCCTGCACGATGAAACAAGACATCAAGACATTAATTCAACGCGCAAAGACTCCAGAAGACCCGGAGCAGCGCACCTCTTGGAGAACTTCAGCTTCTTGCCGGGCGACCTGCTCCCCGGCGGAGCGCTAGCTCCGGCAGTCGGCCCGGTCGGCGTCACAGTCGGCGGTGGCGCGGCAACCCGAGTCAGGCCCCGACTCCGGTACGGTCGGCTCGGGCGCCTCCGCCCCCGTCGGCGTTTGCTCCTGCCGGCCCCTCGCCGGCGCTACGACCGGACTCGACAGCGTCTGGGCTCAAATTCACAGGTCTCAACCTGGGGCTCAATCGAATGGGCGTCGCGGCAGCGGCGTCCTTTATTTTCAAGCTTCCGCTCACGGCGCGCGCCGTCATGGCCCCCTCGCCCCGATATAAAATCGGTTTCTTTCCCGCTCTCTTGGAGTCGGGCTGGGCGGCGGAGGGACTTCTCGGCCTCTTCTTCGACGCGACGGCCGACAATGGACGGGAGTCCTCATCAAACTCCACGCACCACTACAAGAAGATCCACAAGATACATCATATGCTGCCGGAAACTCAGATATTTGAGCCCGCAGGCATACGATACGAAGGGAAGACGGATGTTACCTCGGTCCGGGGCCGGTTGTGCCTAAAAGATGCAATGCGTCTCTTCTTGTCCTCGGTTTCAATTACCCCGCTGGAGAAATATCCGAACAACGTCTCCGTCACCTTCCGCTCGTCGGCCGACTCCCGACTAACTCGGTCAGGATCATTTTTTCCCTGGTAGTCCCAGCCGAACGCGCTCCTCAGCTTCAGGGGCTGGAAGCGCCGGGTCAGGAACCGCCTGGCTACCCAGGGACCAGTCAAGCCGGCCTTCTTGAAGTTATCCAGCTTCACCAACAGCAGGTGCACTTGACCCATCTCCTCATAGGTCGGGTCCGCCGACCAATTCGGCGAAAACACCGGCGGCAAGCCGGTAAATGGCCGCAAGGAGGGTGCCAGATTTGCGCAATAGAACCACTCCTTGTGCCAGCCTTTCAAGGAGGATTTCAAGGGAAGATCGAGATACGACTTTTTCCTATCACCCCTCAATTGAAGACCAGCCCCCCCGATTACACTGATGTTAGATTTGGAGGGCTGAGGCTTAATGTGGAACAGATGCCTGAAGAAGAAGAAATGGGGTTCCACACCCAAATAGCACTCACACAGAGTGACAAAAATAGAGATCTAAAGAATGGAGTTGGGGTTCAGATGCACCAACTCCAGCTCGTAAAAGTCGAGAACGCGGCGGAAGAAATCAGAAGACGGGAGACACAAGCCTCGATCGAAAAAAGAGGCAAAGACTACCATTTCTCCGGGTCGGGGATTCGGGCTCGACTCATCCCTAGCCGGCTGCCAGCGAATCACCTCTTGGCTGGGCAACTTCAGTTCACTCTCCAGCCGCTTCAGCTTCACCAAGCCACAATCCGACACCGGCCAAGAACTTCCCGGCGCCCCCGCAAGATCCGAAGCCTTCGGCATGACTGGAGGCGATGAGATTTGGGGAAAAGCAAATCAGGGGCTTGGAGCAAACGGGGAGGATCGAAATCGCCCGAGTTCGGGTGGGGAATAGCAACAGCTAACCCTAGCCGGGCGGGAGGTGAAAAGTTGGGCGCGAAGGTGGAAGATGAAGAGATTGGCTGATTAGGGGAAGACGACGGAATCTTTTTCTCTCTCCCCGTCTTTTTATAACCAATGCCGACTAAATGGGCTTGGGCCTACACAGTCCGCACTGGGCCAACAAGATACAAGTTCCTACAGTAGCATGTTCCATGTGGGCCGTCCGCAGGCTTGAGTTGAAATTATAGTGCTGGTGCTGCTAACAGGAGCTGATGAGGTAAACAGGTATGCTTCATGAGAGCCTTATTGCTAAACATATATGTTTGGGTACCTGTTTTATCCACCAGGTCTCGAGGATATATCCTTATAAGGATCACAGGCTGGTCTTCATTAAAATTGGGGATGCAGGTATCTTTCTCGAGTACACCTGACCACGCCATGGATTTATTTTCATTGAGTGGTACTCGGCCTACATACGTGACCACCAGTTGCCATGAGCAACATTATTCCAGCCGACATGACGCTGAAGAGTCTAACTTTCGAGTAGTGCACTACTCGGGAGAGACTATAAATCTTCATTCCCGCTGACATGATGCGGAAGAGTCTAACTTTTGAGTGGGACGCCACTCGGAAAAGACTATAAACTCATATTCCGACTGACATGAAGTCGAAGAGTCCTACATACGAGTAGTCTTCTACTCGGCAAGACTATAAGGTTTATTCCGGTTGACATGATACCGAAGAGTCACAAATACCCGTAGTAATCTACTTGGGAAAGACTTCCAGGTTAAAGATCTTTGACTTTATGTTTAATTGTCTTCGCAATTAAGCACAAAGTCAGGGGCTACACCTAATGGGTGCGCCTATTCGGCGCACACTATTCATATATCTACATGAAGCCCTTCATTGCCTCGCTGCCAGCTGACATGAAGCAGGACTTGGGAGAAGACTTACTCGGACAAAGAGTACTTGGGCGCATCGCACTCGGGCCACATTCACTGAGGAGGATGAGCACTCGGCATCAGCTGTGACTCAACTATGAAGGTCTCAGGGGCTACTGTGGAGGCCATAGGCCCCGGGTACCTCATTACCAGTACATGGGCCACTCGGATAGAGGATGGGCCGGACCATGTAATTAGAGATAAGATAGCACCCGGCAAACTGTACCTTGGATAATAAGGAAACAAAGTCTTAGTCAGATAGGATTCTATCTCTAAGAAGGAAATCCCTTAGTTGTATTTGACTGGGATCCTTATCATGTACTCCTGTCCCCTAGTATATAAAGGGAGGCAGGGCGCCCCTCAGGGCAAGCACAACAAGGGCAACCAGATCATCAATCTACATACACCTCGGAGGAATAACACCTCAACTGGACGTAGGGTATTACCTCATCTTGAGGGCCTGAACCAGTATAATTCTCTTGTGTTCCTCTGCAATCCACCGAATTCACCCTCGCCGAGTAACCCCATAGTTTTATTGCCGGTGCAAAGCATCGACAATGACCTTATTCTTATCGGCCAAGTCAGGATATTCATGACTGGGATCGTCCTTGCCTTGGTAATCCCACCCAAAGTGGCTCCTAGCCTTTAAAGGCCTGGTGTGGCGGTTCAAGAAACACCTCGCTAGCTAGGGACTAGACAGTCCTGAGCTTTTTAGCAGATCGATTTTCTCCATCAGCTGGTATACTTGGCCCATTTCTTCATAGCTTGGCACTAAAGACCAGCTGGGCAAAACTATTGGTGGAGAACCAATGAAAGGGGGCAGAGAAGGTTCAAGATTTGAGCAGTAGAACCATTCTCTATGCCAGCCCTTGAGGGAGGTTTTCAAAGGAACATTGAGATAGATTTTCTTCATTTCGTTCCTAAGTTGGAGACCGGCTCCCCCAATGACCTGGATTTTAGTTTTGGATGGCTGCGGCTTGATATGGAAAAGATATCAAAAGAGATTGAAATGGGCTTAACCCCCAGAAAAGCTTCACACAAGGTGGTGAAGATGGAGATTTGCAAGATAGAGTTGGGATTCAGATTCACCAACTCTATTTGATAAAAAGAAAGAAGTTTGCGAAGAAAATCCGATGAAGGGAGGGCAAGACTGCGATCGAAGAAAGTGGTGAAGATGACGGTCTCACAGATTGGGCGCTGGCATTGATTCCCCTTTAATGGTGCGCTAATGGATGACGTCTTGACGCTGCAATCTCAGTTGTTTCTCCAAGTACTTCAGCTTTAATGAACTGTAGTTCGCAATCGGCCCAGCTCCAGCGGACATCTCCGAGATCTCAAACAGGGCTCTCAGCATTGCTGGGAGTGAGAAGATTTGGGGGAAATGCTTGTGGAGACTTGGAATGGATGCGGCGGAGCGGAATCGGGTGAGTCTCGAGCGGGGGCTGCGAGCTATTACAAACCCTAGCGAGGAGGAGCGCAAAAGTTGGGCATGGAAGTTGGAAGACGAAATGATTGACGGACTGGAGAAGATGAGGGAAGCTGTTCTCTCTCTCCCCACTTTTATAGAGCCTGTGCTGATAAGTGGGCTTGGGATGACAAATTCAGTACTAGGCCACAAGATATGAGTTTCTAAATAGCATGCTCTATTGAGCCGATTGCTAGCAATGTAAAAATCATAGTGCAGATGCTATTTACAGAAACCGATTAAATAATTAGATATACTTCATGAAAGCCTAATTGCTGGACATATGTGTTCAGATATCTAAATTATTTACCAGTATTGAGGATACATCCTTATAAGGATCGACAACTGATCTCCATTAAAATTGGGGATGCAGGTATCTCTTAAATACACCTGACCACATATTGGGTTGAAATCCATTAAGTGGTACTTAGCTTATATGCTTAGCCAACAATTGTCCTGAGCAAAAATTCTTCCAGCTGACATGATGCTGAAGAGTCTAATTTTCGTGTAGTACACTACTCGGGAAAGACTGAAAGGTTAAAGATCTTTGACTTTATGTTTAATTGTTTCACAATTAAGTACAAAGTCGGGGGCTACACCTAATAGGTTCACCTATTCGGCACACTATTCATATTTCTCTATGAAGCCCTTCATAGCCTCACTGCCAGCTGACATGAAGCAGGACTCCGGAGAAGAAGCACTCAGACAAACAGTACTCGGGAGCAATGCACTCGGGGATTCTTCACCGTGGAGGATGAGCACTCGGCATCAGCTGTGACTCAATTATGAAAGTCTCAGGGGCTGCTGTGGAGGCCATGGGCCCTGGGTACCTCATAAGAAGCATTTGGGCTACTCGGATAGAGGATGGGCCTAACCTTGTAATTAGGGATACAATAGGACTCGACATACATTACCTTGTATGACAAGGAAGGGATATAGTCCTAATCGGGCACGTTGTATTCCTAGAAGGAAATCCCTTGGTCGGAGTCCGACTGAGATTCCTACTTTGTAACCCTGTCCCCTGGTATATAAGGGGAGGCAGCGTGGCCCCTGACGGCAGGATCACCAAGATCAGAATCATAGAAGTACAATCTCACTAGAGAAATATCAAAGGCAATACACCACAACTGGACGTAAGATATTACCTTATCTCGAGGGCTTGAACCAGTATAAATTGTTCCGTGTTCCTTTGCAGTCCATCAAGTTTAGGTCTCACGAGTAGCCCCATATTCTTATTACCGGTGTAAAACATCGACAACCCACGAGCTACAGGAAGTCGACTGTCCATCTGGCTTTAAGTCGACTGGAATAGAGAAGTACGATGGGAAGACCAACCCAGAGTCCTAGCTAACAGTGTACACCTTGGCTATATGAGCTGCAGAAGGCGACCACAAGGCCATGGCTAACTACCTGCCAGTCGCCTCGTGTCCATGTTTTACACCAGCAATATGAATATAGGGCTATTGGTCGGATCGAAACTCGGTGGACTGCAAAGGAACACAGGGAGTTTATACTAGTTCAGGCTCTCAAGGTGAAGTAATACCCTACGTCCAGTTGTGGTGTATTCCTTTGAGGTGGTACGGTGGTGATTCTGATGAACCTGATGGATCTTCCGCTTCTTGCCCTCAGGGGGCACCCTGCCTCCCCTTATATACTAGGGGACAGGATTACAAAGTAGGAGTCCCAGTCAGACTACGACCAAGGGATTTTCTTCTAGAGAAATAACGTTCCCAACTAGGGCTGTATTTTCCCTGTCGTACAAGGCTAAGTCTGCCGAGTTCTATCATATCCCTAATTACAAGGCTAGGCCCATCCTCTGTCTGAATGGCCCAATAGCTTGTCATGAGGTACCCCAGGCCCATGGAACCGACAGCAGCCCCTGAGACCTTCATAGTTGAGTCACAGCTGCTGCCGAGTGCTCGTCCTCCACGATGAAGATTTCCCGAGTGCATTGCTCCTGAGTACTCTTTGTCCGAGTGCTTCTTCTCCTGAGTCCTGCTTCATGTCAGCTGGCAGCGAGGCTATGAAGGGCTCAATGTAGCAATGTAATAGTGTGCACCGAATAGGCGCACCTATTAGGTGTAGCCCCTAACTTTGTGATTAATTGTGAAACAATTAAACATAAAGTCAAAGATCTTTAACCTCGTAGCCTTTCCCGAGTAGTGCACTACAGGTATATAAGACTCTTCAGCATCATATCAGCTGGAATGATTTTTCATAGTCTTTCCTGAGTAGTATATCACTCAGAAGTTAGACTCTTCAGCTTGATGTCAGCTGGAATGAGTTTTGTTCATAGCAATTGTTGGCCAAGCATGTAGGTCGAGTACCACTTTATGGATCTTAACCCAATACGTGGTCAGGTGTACTTGAGAGATACCTGCATCCCCAATTTTAATGGAGACCAGCTTGTGATCCTTGTAAGGATATATTCTCAATACCTGGTAAATAATGCAAATACCCGAATGTACACACTCGGCTGTAGGCTTAGCATGAAGCATATCTGATTATTTGATCGGTTTCTGTAGGTAGCACCAGCACTGTGATTTTAACACAGCCAGCAAGCTACCCAGATAGAGCATGCTACTGTAGAAACTCATGTCTAATCCCACTTATCAGCACAGGCTCTATAAAGGCGGGGAGAGAGAGAAAAGATTCCCTCATCTTCTCCAATCCACCAATCGCTTCGTCTTCCAACTTCTGCATCGAAATTTCGCACCTTGCCTCGCTAGGGTTCGCCATTGCCAGCTCTTCCCTCTCGAAACTCTGGCGATCCTGCTCCTCCACATCCATTCCAAGCCCCCAATAGCTTTTCCCCTAAATCTTCTCGCCCTTAGCAATGCCGAGAGCTTCAGAAATCCTAGGGGTCTCTGATGAAACTTGGGCGACTTCGGATTGCGGCTTGACCAAGTTGAAGTACTTGGAGAAACAGCTAAGATTGCAGGACCATGAGGTCATCAATTGGCGTCCGGCTGAAGGGGAATCGATCCCAGCGCCCCAAGGTGATGAGACCGTAGTCTTCGCCTCATTCTTCGACCGGGGTCTATCTCTTCCTTCTTCGGATTTCTTGCGCCAACTTCTTTCCTTTTATGAGCTAGAGCTAGTAAATCTGAACCCCAACTCCATTCTGCAAATCTCAATTTTTGCAACTCTATGTGAGTGCTTTCTAGGTGTGGAACCCCATTTAAATCTATTTAGATACCTGTTCCACATCAAACCCCAGCCCTCCAAAAACAAAGTCCAGGTGATAGGGGGAGCTACTTCAGCTTAGGAACGAGATGAAGAAAATCTACCTCCATATTCCCTTGAAATCTTCCCTTAAGGGTTGGCATAAAGAGTGGTTCTATTGCTCTAATCCTGAACCACGTCTGCCCCTTTTCACTGGTCTGTCCCTGGAGGTTCTGCCTAGCTGGTCATCTATGCCAAGCTTTGAGGAGATGGGTCAAGTATATACATTGATTGATAAGATTGATAAGCTAAAAAGCTCTAGACTGATTGGTCCCTGGGTGGCTAGACGTTTCCTAACCCGGCGTATCAGGCCATTGAAGCTAAGAAGCCACTTCGGCTGGGATTACCAAGGGAAAAATGATCCCAACCGAGAATACCTAGATCTAACTGACAAGCATAAGGTGACTGACATCTTGCTCAGTTATTTTGCCAACAGGGTGGTCGAGACTAAAGATGCAGAGCATGCCATCGCGGCTTATAGCTCAAAAAGGCCTCGTCCAAAGGTAATATTGAAATGCTGGTTGCTGAATTGCTGTCAATCTGTGATGAATATTCGTAGATGCATATCCTGAATTGCCCTGCGATGTGTGATGCATGTTGCTTGAACCATTCACAGGAATGCGAGGAGTTTAACGATAACTCCTGAACTCTATTGGCTGTCAAGTCAAAGAATAGGCCATTGAGTCCCTCTGTTGCCTAGCCCAGCTCCAAGAGAGCTGGGAAGAAACCTGTTGAAGACCCGGGCAAGAAGAGAGCTAGTAAGCTGAGTACCGTGGTTGGGAGTTTGAGGATAAAGGACACCACCAGCGTAGCTCCCCGGCCGCTGAGTCCAAGGCCGTCTTCCCCAAGCCCGAGACCAACACCACCAGGCTCAGCAACATCGAGCCCAAGGCTGGCGCCACCAAGTACGAGATTGTCAGTGTCGGGCCGAGGAGCAGCGCAGCTGAGTGCTTCGGCACCCCAGTTAGCCATTCCAGAGATTCGGCCGACCAAGAGTAAAATGCCACCGCCGACTGCCGCGCCAACTAGCCCGACAGCCGGCGGCCTTCCACCATCAACATCTTAGCCCCCTCGTGGAAGTTCAAGTCCTCCAAGAGGTAAGCAGTCTTGATTCGTCTGAAAGTCTTGATCATCGTAGTAGTATCTTGATGTTTGACTCATTGTACAGGAGGCAAATAGACATAGATCTGAAAAAGACCATGCTGACTGCTCTTGCCGCAGAGCCAGCCCCAACCAAGCCAACACCAACAAGCACATCTGCTAAGCTAGTGACTGCCTTAGTTGCAGAAACTGAAGCTATCTCGACAGTAGGACCGCTAGCACCGGCTGACCAAGGGGCAAGAACTGAAGCTGCTGCTCCTGCCCCTGAGCGAGTCCTTGAAGCTCCAGCAGTGGCTAAGTCAGGAACTAGGACCTCATCGCCATCCGTGTCATTGTCGTCTTCTTTAGAAGTGGATCTCCCCAGACTTGAAGCCCCTCCCCACAAGTTCCCAAAAGCATTCCACTGGGTATCCCCCGAGGGAGTTGTGGAGAGCTACGAGCATGAGGAGGAGGCAGTGGAGAGGGAGCGTGAAGTTTTTCTTCGTTTCGCAATCGTCGCGTCCCGGGGAGTCCAGGTATGACTCTCGCCATAATGAGTCCTTGATGGTCTTCGTTGTAATGGTTCTCTGCCTCTTGACTCTATTTTGTTCTGTTCTTGCTCCAAGTAGAAGATAGTCGACCTCTCAGAGAAGGTGAACAGGGTCTTGTCCTAGCTTGCCCCCATCTCCAACGATTGGGCTAGCTCCAAGTTGCAAAGGCTGACTTGGAGCGGTCTAGTCAGGAGAGGGAGACCTGGCTAAAGGGGGCAGTCGACCAGCTCAGGGATGAAAAATGGGCTCTAGCCGAGAGGATCAGAAGTAAGTCTTCTGTACTTGTCTTCCTGAATAAATCCCAAGTATACTTCTCCAGCTTTGTTGTTTCCTGACTGCCCGATTAAGTCTTGACTATAATCGCAAGTTCTTAACTATTCCGATGTACAACCCTCGAAGCCGAGTTGAAGACCCAGACGGAGGAAAAAGGACAACAAGAACTTGAGCTGAAGAAGGTTAAAAAGGATAAAACTGAATTGGAGAAGGCCAAAGCCAAAGTAGAGGCCAACTACGAAAGTAAGCCTTCCCTCTAACAATAACCTTAACCAATTCTTTTGTTACTCCGACTACAATTTTGGTTGACAAGCATATTTGTCAATGAATTTGAGCAGCTTCGAGAGCCAATGCCCAAACCTAGTTTCAGGCCTTTGCAGCAGAGATTAAGGTTGTCAAGGAGTCATAGGAGATTCTTGCCGAATCCGTGAAAGGGCTCCTTGACGTTATGGATCCTCACTATGTTGGGACCAGCTCCAATACAATCTCCTAGGTGCATGCGCGTCTTAGCCAAGCCCCGAGTATCTTGAAAAAGTACTTGGATGAGCATGTGGCTGTTCGCGTGGCCCAGACCCTGGCCATGACCAAGTCAATCTACCCTAGGGTAGACCTTGAGGCCATCGGCGAGGGGTTTGCTGAAGAGACAATGCCTAAGGAAGTATTGGAGCTGATTACCCAGGCGACGCCAACTGCAGAAGCAATCACAAAGGACCTGGGCATGTAAGAACAAACCATCATGCAGTCGGTGTATATAAAGCTTTTGTAAAGACATGTGTAAAGATATGTACAATGCCACCGAGCTCGTGGTTTTACTTAGTTATCATTAGCTTTACCCGACCATATATTCTGCGTCGAGTTGATCGATAGGAACTTAATAAAAATCATTCGCCTCAGAAGCTATACTCAGGCAAATAAAACACAATCATTGTAAAACTTCATAACTTAGTTAAAACAAGCTCGTATCTTATTGACAAAGCACATATAATACATGCAGCCCCCAACTCACTACTCGGTTGAAACAAGCGATGTAGTGAGTCAGATAAAAAACTTTATACAAAGGTCAAAACTCAGGTATAGAAAGGACGTAGCTATTCTATATTCCATGAGTTGCTGACTAGGGCACCTTCTTCAGTCTTCAGTCAGTAGGCGCCTAGCCGAGTAACCTCAGCAATAATGAATGGCCCTTCCCACAGGGGGGATAGTTTATGCATGTCTTTGGTGGTTTGTATTTTTCTCAAGACGAGATCCTCGACCAAAAAGGCGTGGCCACAGACATTCTGACTGTGAAAACGACGCAAGCCTTACAGATACCTTGCCGACTGGATTATTGCAATGTCCCTAGCTTCCTCCAATTGATCAAGTTGAACTAGTCGGTTATCATTGGATGTGTCTTCTGAGGAAGCCTGAACTCGCGGAGAGTCGAACTCTAACTCGGTTGGTAGCACAGCCTCGGCACCATAGACCAAAAAGAAAGGGGATTGCCCTGTTGCTCGACTAACCGTGGTTCTTAGAGACCAAAGAACAGATGGGAGTTCTTGTACCCACTGCCCTGCATATGGCTATAGTCGGTCGAATATCCTGGCCTTGATACCTTGTAAGACCATGCCATTGGCACGCTCAACCTACCCATTGCTCCGTGGGTGTGCCATAGAAGCATAATAGATTTTGATGCCAAAGTCGTCACATAAATCTTGAAATACGCTGCCCGTGAACTAAGTGTCATTGTCCGTTATGATGCGATTAGGAACCCCGAATCGGTATAATATACTCATGATGAAGTCTTTTGCTCTTGCCGCTGTTATGGTAGCAACAGGTTTTGCCTCAATCCACTTTGTGAAATTATCCACTGCGACGAACAAGTGTGTGAACCCTCCTAGCACTTTCTTGAAAGGCCCGACCATGTCAAGCCCCCATACTACAAAGGGCTAAGAGATTGGGATAGTTTGAAGTTCTTGGGCTGGGAGATTTGTTTGTCTTGCATAGAACTGACAACCCTCGCATGTGCGAACTATGTCTTTAGCATTTGTTACTGCTGTTGGCCAGCAAAATCCCTGCTTGTAAGCCTTTCCGACTAACGTCCTAGATGAGGCATGGTTGCCACATATGCCCGAGTGGATCGATTGCAGAATCTGCTTGCCCTCACCGGGTGTGACGCAGCGCATGAGGACTCCGGATGCACTTCTTTGGTATAGGTCTTCTCCAACTACTAGGAAACATTTGCTTCGACATTTGATTTGTTCGGCTTGAATGCGATCTTCTAGGAGTTCATCATCCAAGAGGAATTTGAGAACGAGAGTCCGCCAATCTTGAGATATGATCAATACTTCTTCTGTTGCCGGGGTAGGTTCAGCCCCCGACTGTTCTGGTATTAGTTTCTTCTTGACTGATGGCTCCATTAGTTGTTCGATGAAAATCCCAGTCGGGACCATCTCTCTCTTGGATCCCATGTTAGCCAGTTCGTCTGTAGCATCGTCGTATTGTCGTAGGGCATGAGTTATCTCCAACCCGTCGAACTTGTTTTCCAACTTTTTGACCTCCTGACAGTACGCCGCCATGGTATCATCGAGACATGTCCAGTCTTTCATGACTTGGTTGACCACAAGTTGGGAATCCCCACGCATAACCAGTCGGTGGATGCTGAGTGATACAGCAATGCGGAGCCGATGGATGAGCACCTCGTACTCGGCGATATTGTGGGAAGGCGGAAACTGAATTTGAAGAACATACTTGAGTTTTTCGTCGGTGGGTGACGTCAGAACAACGCCGGCCCTAGCGCCGCCAATTTGTAGAGAACCGTCGAAGTACATTGTCCAGTACTCTAGCTTGTCTATCGTTGTAGTCATCTGAACTTCTGTCCACTCGGCCACAAAGTCGGCTAGAGCTTGAGATTTGATTGCTGTCCATGGTTGAAAGGTGATGTCAAATGCCATCAACTTGAGCACCCATTTAGCGATTCAGCCGGTGGCCTTGCGGTTGTGCAGGACATCCCCGAGTGGATGTGATGTGACCACCGTGACTTGATGTGACTGAAAATAGTGCACTAGCTTCCGGACAGTGATGAGTAGGCCGTATAGCAGCTTCTGAACCTGAGGATATCTCATCTTTGAGTCGGCTAGGACCTTGCTGACGAAGTAGACTGGCCGTTGAATTTTTTGTATATGACCCGGCTCGGATCGCTCAACCACCAACACCGTGCTGACTACCAGAGTCGTTGCCGCTAGATATAGCATTAGAGGCTCTTGGGGCATAGGTGATGCCAACACCGTGGTGATGTGAGAAATTTCTTGAAGTCTTTGAAGGCTTGCTGGGCTTCAGGAGTCCATTGGAAATTATCTGCTTTCTTCAGTAATTTGAAGAAGGGCATGCCCGTTTGCCTAGTCGAGAGATGAATCGGTTGAGTGCCGCCATGCAGCCTGTCAGCTTCTAGACGTCCTTCTGGCTAGTCGAGAGTGCCATGTTCATGATTGCATTGACTTTCTCTGGATTGGCCTCAATGCCTCGATGCGATACGATGAAGCCGAGTATCTTGCCGGATGGCACACCAAAGGCGCACTTTTCTGGGTTGAACTTCATCTTGAATCTTCAAAGATTTTGGAAGGTTTCCTCCAAGTCGGCGATGAGGTCTTCTTTGGACTTTGTCTTGATTACCACGTCATTGATGTACGCCTCCATGTTGCACCCGATCTGAGTGTGCAAACACCGCTGAATTGCTCGTTGATACGTTGCTCCAGCATTTTTCAAACCGAACGGCATAGTGATGTAGCAGTATGCACCAAACGGCGTGATGAAAGACGTCTTTTGGTAGTCGTCCTCCTTCAGGCTAATTTGATGGTATCCCGAGTAACAGTCGAGAAAGCTGAGAAGTTCACACCCCGTAGTTGAGTCCACCACCAGATCTATTCTCGATAGACCAAATGGGTCTTTGGGGCATGCCTTGTTCAAGTCGATAGAGTCGATGCACATGCGCCATTTACCATTCTTCTTCCGGACTAGGACTGGGTTTGCCAGCCAATCCGGGTGGTAGACCTTTTTGATGAACCCGGTTGCGAGGAGCTTGGTTATCTCTTCCCGAATAGCATCTTTGCTGTCTTGTGCGAAGTGCCATTGCCGTTGCTTGATTGTCATGGAGTTTATCTTGACATTGAGGGCATGCTCGATCACCTCCCTTGGTACACCAGGCATGTCGGAAGGTTTCCAAGCAAAAATATCCCTTGGTCGGAAGGGTCCAAGGGGATCTTCTTCGTGTCAGAGTCCGCTGAAATTCCTGACTTTGCTACTTTTATCGCTGGAACTTGATCGTCCTCGACTTCTGCGGTGGCTGCTTGCCAAATGCTAGTGCGTCCGACTGCCGCTTCTTGAGATTGAGCCAACTCGCAGCTCTTCTTGTCGCAAGTGAAGGCTTGCTTAACGTCGCTATGAAGGGAGAGAACTCCGGCTTGCCCGGGCATCTTGAGCATCATGTAGGTATAGTGCGGCACTGCCATGAATTTGGCTAGCGTTGGCCGTCTGAGTATCGCATGGTATGCAGTCTCAAAATCGGCGACCTCGAAGCAGATGTTTTCTGTGCGGAAGTTATCCCGCATGCCGAAGGTGACCGACAAAGTGATCTGTCCGAGGGGTGTTGATGACAGGCCGAGGATAACCCCGTGGAAGGGCACCATACTCGGTCACAGCTTTGAACGAGGAATCTTCATCTCATCCAAGGTCTTGGCGAACAGAATGTTGAGCGCGCTACCTCCATCTTTGTGAACCTTCTTCAACTTGATGCTCTTGACGACCAGGTCCAGGACGAGTGGGTAGCGTCCTGGGTGTGTAACCCGATCAGGGTGGTCTGCGTACTCAAATGTGATGGGAATCTCTGACCAATGCAAATATTGGGGGTGTCTGCTGTAGATACCACGTTGACGTCGCGTGCTGTTAGCTTCTGCTTCAGCTTGGACTTGTACGCAAACGGTCCTCTGAAGATATGGTTGAGCTCAGCCTGGGGATCTTGATAATCACCAGCTGGGCCCGGATCTAGCTTGTCTTTATCCTTGTCAGCGCCAAACGTTGAAGCCTGCTCGGAAGCAAACTTCTTGAGCATGAAGCAGTCTTTGGCCGCGTGCCTGCCCTTGGGATGAAAGGGGCAGGGCCCGTTCGTAACTTTCTGGTACTCGCTGTTCCATGGGGGCTGCGACCGAGTATGCTCCACGTTCGCCACCACGTTATCCAACTTCCGCTTGCGGCTGCCGGATTTGTTCTGTGCTGGCTCGTCATTGGCTTTCTGGTCCTTTTGCCGGGGTTCTTTTTTGTCGTCGAGGGCTTGAGCGACTGCCTCGGGCGAGTTGGTGTACTTGTTTGCCATATCGAAGAGAGCCCTGATAGAGGTTGGAGGCTTCCGAGTAAATTTTGTGATGAACGGGGCGTCCTTGACTCCCTTGCGGAAGGCGGCGATGATGACCTCGTCCTTGATCATTGGGATCGAGTTGCACTTCTGGAAGAACCTTTTGATGAACTCGCAAAGAGACTCGTTCTTCCTCTGGTGCAGCTGATAGAGATCATGCTCGGAAGACGGCCTTCGTAAGTCCCTTGGAAGTTGGCGATGAATCATTCCCTGAGTTCTCCCCAGGAGCCGATCAACTGCTTTGGGAGCCCTGTGAGCCGTGTCCTCGCCGAATCAGCTAGGGCGACCGCTCGCGTAGTCGGCATGCCTCCTGAGTAGCCGTAGAGCCCTTGGACACCATGAAGACTTCGCGGGCCAGGAAAAGGCTTGCCAAACTGTTGTCCGAACTACCATTCAGACTACTGTCCGACTTAGAGTCGGAATCTGAGTAGCTGATCAGTGTGATCAGGACTCCGATCTCCCTAGATCTAATCTCGGGCGGCTCTAGGCCACGTCCGAATTGAACCATAGGGGATCGGGTCTGCCGCGTTGGATGTAGATTGTAGATGCCCGCGGTGTTGCCGAGTCTGCACGGGAGATTGACAATCTCCCCCCTTCCTAGCCCGATCTCGGCCGGCTCGAGGCTGAGTCCGAGTCAAACACCGAAGGGGAGAGTTGTCCTGTGACCCGGGCAAGTAGAAGATTGCCACAGCAAGTCGATGATGGTCACTGCAACATCGTGTGGGCTGACTGGCGTGGAGTCGGCTATTTCCCTGGCAGATCGGATCGAGTCCGAGTCAGCTAGGGTAAGTTCACAGCAATGAAGTCAAGGCTTCCAAACGTGATCATGTCTCCAGAGGAGAAGCCGGTGCCATCGACTCCGGTTGTTGAATCCATCGAGTTTGTTGAGATTGATCGCGGCGAAGCCCCTACCGGCGTGCCAACTGTCCCGATGTTTTTTACACCGGCAATATGAATATAGGGCTACTCGTTGGATCGAAACTCGGTGGACTGCAAAGGAACACAGGGAGTTTATACTGGTTCAGGCTCTCGAGGTGAGGTAATACCCTACGTCCAGTTGTGGTGTATTCCTTTGAGGAGGTATGGTGGTGATTTTGATGAACCTGATGGATCTTCTGCTTCTTGCCCTCAGGGGGCGCCCTGCCTCCCCTTATATACTAGGGGACAGGGTTACAAAGTAGGAGTCCGAGTCAGACTACGATCAAGGGATCTCCTTCTAGAGATATAACATTTCCGACTAGGACTGTATTTTCCCTGTCGTACAAGGCTAAGTCTGCCAAGTTCTATCGTATCCCTAATTACAAGGCTAGGCCCATCCTCTGTCCGAGTGGCCCAATAGCTTGTCATGAGGTACCCCAGGCCCATGGCACCAACACCTTGGCAGACTCAGCAAGGACATGGCTGACAGGGCTTCCCAGGCAGTCCATGGGCTCCTAGGGGGAACTCCGTGAACATTCGTCGCAAACTTCCATGGAACGTACGAGAGGGCATCTCTCGAGTACAATTTGTACCAGTGCCACTAGAGGAAGAACGAGTCCCTCCACAATTTCATCATACGGTTCTCTAAGAAGAGGAACTCGATACCCTAGATCAAGGACAAGGTTATCATCGCCGCCTTCTGCAAGGGAGTCAGGGACACCCCGTTCGTCCCTAAGTTCACTCGGAAGCCTCCAAGCTCTGTCAAGGTTCTATTCGATATGGCGAACAAATACGCTGACTCGGCCGACGCCATGGCTGAAGCCCTGGATGACAAGAAAGAGCCCCGCCAGAAGGAGTGGAAGGACACCAACGATACGGCCTTGACTAAGTCCGGTAATCACAAACGCAAGTCGGACAATATTGTGGCAGCTGTTGAACGCAGCCGACTGTGACCCCCAAGGACGGACGAATACCAGAGGGTCATGAACAGGCCATGCATCATGCTCAAGAAGATTACTTCTAAGTAGACACCACGTCTGGAGACCACAAAGACAAGGACAAGCCAGACTTGGGCAAAGCCAACGAGTATCAAGATCCCCAGGCCATGCTCAATCACATATTTTGAGGGCCGTCTTTATATGACTCCAAGCACAAACAAAAACTAACCACCTGAGAGGTGAATTTGGTCTCATCAGATGCCCCCCAATATCTACGCTGGTTGGAAATGGCAATTACCTTCGACCTCATGGATCAGCCTAAGCAAGTAACACATCTAGGGCGTTATGCACTCGTCCTAGACCCAGTCATCAGGAGCATCAAATTGAAGAAGGTTCTCATCGATGGAGGAAGCGCACTCAACATATTGTTCACCAAGACGCTCGACGAGATGAAGATACCTCGATCCGAGCTGCAGCCGAGTATAAGCTCCTTCCACGGGTAATCCTGGCCTCTCTTCAGCTCCACTCAGAGAGACACTCTGCAGTTACTTTTTGGCACGTGGGAGAATTTCTGCATTGAGAACATCTGCTTCGATGTTGCCGACTTTGAGACAGCATATCATGCTATACTTGGACGGCCTGCGCTAGCCAAATTCATGGCAGTGCCTCATTATACGTACATGGTGCTCAAGATGCCAGGACTAGCAGGAGTAGTTTCCTTGCACAGCGATATCAAACAAGCCTTCACCTAACGATAAGGAGAGCTTTGCGAGGTTGGCCCAATCTCATGAAGCGACAGTCGGACGAAGCAATATCCAACTAGTTGTAGCAACTACAAATGAGGATGATCAAGTTCTGGCAAAGAAACCAGCCAAGTCGGGGAATTTTTTTCAGCAAATTCAGAGACAAAGAAGAATCCGCCCCCTGGACCCTTCCACCCACCAAGACTGCGCTTTTGAGAAAACTGGGACTCGACCCCAAATAGGAAAAGACGTACTTTTCATCACCTTCCTCCAGGCAACAGGGATATATTTACTTGGAAGCCTTTTTCCGAACATGCCTGGTGTACCAAGGGAGGTGATCAAGCATTCCCTGAATGTCAAAAAGCCAGACGCCCAAACCAGTCACTTATGACTTACGGCGCTTCACCACAAGACTGCAAAGATGCTTAATTCGGGAGGAGATAAGCAAACTCCTCATAGCCACAGGTTCATTTAAAGAGGTCTACCACCCGGATTGGCTACCAACCCAGTCCCCTAGTCTGGAGGAAGAACGGTTCAAATGGCGCATGTGCGTCGACTTAACAAAACAATTAACATAAAGGCGTGTCCAAGTGGGTTCCCCAATTCAACCAAGCAGGAGGTGAATTAACTCAGTTTTTCTCCTTCGACTTGTTTTAACTCCGATTAAAATCAAATCAGCCTAAAGGAGAAGGACTGCCCTAAAGACTTCTTTTTTTATCATGCCATTCAGGGCAATATTGCTATGTCACTATGGCCCGTTCGGGTTTGAAAAACGCTGGCGCGCAACGTATTCAACGTGCATCTAGCAGTATCTTCCCCCACCACGCTCAAATTCAGGCACAGCGTGGGAGGCTATAATGTCAATGAAACGTGGGTAATCAAAACCAAAGTAAGTCCCAAGGAGGACCTCATCGCCAACTTAAAAAAAAACTTTTTCCAAAGCCTTCGAAGATTCAAGATGAAGTTGAACCCGGAAAAAAGTGTGCCTTTGGCCAAGTGCCATCCTCCTGTAAAATTAACTCTTTCGACTTTCAAAAAATTGTTTTCAACATCGAAGGCATCGAGGCCAATCCAGAGAAAATCAAATGCTTATTCAAATGAACACTGGCACCACCCGACTAGCCAGAAGGAGTCCCAAAAAGTTAAATAGGCTGCATAAAGGCGGTGGGGCTCAGCTGATTCATCTCCGACTCGTGAAATGAGGCATGCCCCCTTTTTTTCAAAATTAAAACTTAAGAAAAGAGACAGACAATTTTTCAAAGGGACACCGAGCTCAGCAAAGCCCTTCAAAAACTTCAAAAATTTCTCACATCAACTAGTGGGTTTTGGCATCACCATGCCCCCCAAGGAACACACTAATGTTATATCTGGTGGCAATAAACTTAGGGTAGTTCCAGCATGGTGCCTGGGTAAGTCGAGCGAGCAGAGGCCAAGGCATATAGAAAAAATACAGAGGCCAACCTACTTCGTCAAACGAGGTTTTTCCCTAACCCGACCTTCCCAAGATTGAGATATCCCTCAAAGCCCAGAAGCTGGCTCTACGGCCCCCCTACTCATCACTATCCAGAAGTTGGTGCACTATTTTTCAAAAGTTTGGCATCAAGTAACTATTGTTGCACATTGTAAAATCCCTCGAGGATGTCCAATAAACACAAACCGCGAGGCCCACTGGCAGAATCGCTTTTAAAATGGGCGGCCTTCGAGTTTTGATGGTTGGTTTTTGACATCATTTTTTTTTTTTCAAACCTCGGATTAGCAAAAATCAAGTCTCAAGTTCTAAGCCCAACTTCGTGGCCGAGTGGAAACCCCAGAAGGTTTTCCCCAGAAATGGCTTACAAACACGGACAAGCTAGAAAGTACTGGATGATGTTTTACTTCGAAGGTTCTCTACGGATCGGTTGGTGGCAAAAAGGGCTGGCATCGGTGTGCTGACTCACCTTACTAGCAAAAAAAAAATTGGAAGTAAAACAATTCTTCTAGATTCAACTTTTCGGCTTCCCCACAAGGTTGCCCAAGTACGAGGCACTTCATCCCACGGGCTTTTTTCCGCATAGCCCATATACCTCGGCATCCGCGACTGGTCGTATGTGGGGATTCCCCTCCAACTTGTGGTCCCCAACCAAGTCATGAAAGCACTAGACATGTCCTCGACGATAATATTGTGGGCATTGTCCCAGGAGGTACGAAAGCTGGAAAACAAAGTTTCCGACGGGCCCTGGAGATAATCATGTATTACGACAATAACCCAACGAAAGCTGCAAGATGGAATTGGGGCCTTAACATGGGATCCAAACGAGAAGTGGGGTCCCTGACCCTGGAGTTTTTGTCGAACCAACTGTTGAAGCAATCAGTCCAGAAGAAAAATAGTGGACGACCAGTCGAGGGCTAACTTAAAACCCGGCAACAGAAAAGTACTTACTTTATCTCTCTCAAGCTGGTAGACTTCAATTTTCCCAATTTCCCCCTCTTGGAACCCCGATGAACTCCGCAGAAGATTTGTTTTTAGCGAATCCGAGCGGATTAAACGTCGAAAGTAGATGCTTTCCCCCTTTGGTAGTAGGAAAAAGAATACCTTTAACCGTCGAAGCGCATTCTGGGAGCCGTTCCATGCACCTGCATAAATCCAAGGAGGTGGCAAAACAAATTCTGGAGTCGATTCCACTCGGGCATCTGTGGCAAACCATGCTGCATTCAGGACGTTAGTCGGTAAAGTTACAGGTAGGGTTTTTTTTTTTCTGAGATGATATGGTAACCAGATGCTAAAGAACATAGTTCCCGCACATGCGAGAGATGCCCATTCTTTGGCAAGGCAAACACATCTTCCACCCTCAGAACTCTAAACCAATTCCCAATGCTCTTGGCCTTTTGTAGTTTGGGGGCTTTGGACATGGTTTTGGCCCGTTCGTGAAAAAACACCAGGAGGTTCAACGACTTGTTGCGTCGCAGTGGATAAAGTTCAAAACACAAGTTGGATCGGGGCAAGACCCGTTTGCCTTACCATAAATAAGCGGCCATGAGCAAAAGGGAAACTCATCACAAGTATTTTTTATACGATTTTTCGGAGTATCCCACCGCATCCATAACGGACAACGGTACAGCAGTTCACTTGGCGCGCGTTTTTTTTTAAGATTTCTGTGATACTTCGGCATCAAGAATCTGTTATGACTTTTTTGTGGGACACCGCGAAGTAAATGGGCAGGTCGAGCATGCCAAATGGGTATGGGTCGTACAAGGTTCAAGCTTAAGGGTATTCGACCGACTACAACCATATGCAGGGCAGTGGGTACAAGAACTCCCATCTGTTTTCTCTGGGTCTAAGAACACGGTTAGTCCCCAGGCAACCAGGGAATTCCCCCCCCCTTCTTCCTAGTCTTATGGTGCCCCTGAGGGCCTATGTTACCAACCGAGTTGGAGTTTTTTTTCGGGCTCACCACGAGTTCAGGCCCCACTTAGAAGATAAAAATCAAACGAAAGACCAAACTGGCCGAGCTTTTTCGATCAGTTTGGGAAAGAAGCAAGGGAACAGGCGCAACTATTTAGTCCCCAGCAAAGGTATCTTTTCCAAGGCCTATGGTATCATTATCATAATCGAAATGTTCGTTGTCGCGCCTTTTTGGTGGGAGATTTTCTCATCCTGAAAAGAAAAAACACAAAACCACCCCAAGAAAGGGGCCGTTCTTTATTACTGAGGTGACACATTGGGTGCCTACCGAAAAACTAAGGGAACAAGCAAACAAACGGGTGCCTAGTCAACAACTCACGGAAAAAAATATAGAACAGGCTACGTCCTTCTATTCCCTAAGTCCTTGTATTATATTTTTCTGCATGAATAAATTTTATTTACTCTGACTCCACTACATCGCTTGTCCCAAACCGAGTAGTGGAAGTCCCCAGGGGGCTGCATGTATTATATGCCTTTTGTTAATAAAATCAGCTGTTTTTTTTTTTATTCTAAGTCACGAAAAGTTCCCACAAATGATTGAAAAAGCTAAGTTTGCCCCGAGTATAGCTTCAACGAGGTGAAAACATTTTTTCCCTAAGTTTTCCTTGATCTTATCTCGGCGCAGACCCTACAAAATAGTTGGGTAAGCTAATGATGAATCAGAATAAGCAAAAAAGTACTCGGGTCAGCATTTTTTAGTAGACATTTCAACAAAAAGTTTTTACAAAAGTCATACATGTTTTTCATTAAGTGGACCCCGACTGCATAATTTTTGCTTCCCCTATTTGTGGGGGTGGGCCATGGGCCCGGGTACCCTCATGACAAGGCATATGGGCCACTCGGATAGAGGATGGGCCCTAGCCTTGTAATTAGAGATATAGCTAGATTCGGCCAGACTTCGCCTTGTTATAGAAAGGGCAATATACAGTCTAGTCGGGTACGTTATAATCTCTAAGGGGATCCTCCTAGTCGTAATCCCGATGGGGGACTCCTACCTTGTAAAACTTGTCCCCCAGTATATAAGGGGAGCATGGGCGCCCCAATGAGGGGGCCAGAAGAGCTCATAGAAGCACACGGCAAGCTTAACAGTTCATCAGAACTACCCAACACCCGTATAATCCCCTCAAAGGGGATACATACAAACTGGACGTAGGGTATTACCTCAACATCGAGGGCCCCCTGATAACAGTATATTGTTCCTTGTGTTCCTTTTTGCAATCCACCGAGTTTTCCCATCCGCCGAGTAGCCCCTAATATATTTATTGCCCCCCGGTGTAAAAAAACATCGACAGTTGGGCGCGGCGCAGGTAGGGGATCGGGCACGATTCTACATCTACAAGCGTCGAGGGAATCCAGCAACCAAAGTCGACGGCGGCGAACTCTCCCCGGAGATTACAATCGCATTCAGAAGCCTCGAACTTTCGTCGCCGACACGATCGCGATCTCACCTTGGCCCCCGACACGGACCCGATCCAACCGGCCGAGGAACCAGCCGACTGCGCAGTGGCCGCCCTACAAGATGCTTTTCGCGCACCGTCACCGACATGCTGCCGGCGAATCTCCAATACGCCCGGGTTATAAAGTCCCAGGGGAGATGTCAGGGACAACTCTTCCGTTTCAGTGTTCGACTCGGCTCGGTTTTTTCGAGCCGGCCCCGAGAATCGGGCGAGAAGGAAGAGATCGTCCACCTTCCCGTTCGGACTCGGAAGACGCGCGGATATCTACAAATCTACACGATCCTGATGCGTGCAATCCTGATCCCCTGGAGTTTTTTCGACTCGGATTTACGCTCCGAGCCGCTCGAGATCGGATCTAGGGAGGTCGGAGTTACAATCACCCCATCGACTATTCCGACTAGACTCTCAGTCGGACTTTTACGATCCCGGTTTTTTGGGATTTCCGACTCTTAAAGTCGGAACAAGCAGATCGGCAAGCTTCTTCCCGCACGAGAAATCTTTTCATTGGCATCCAAAGGCTCTACTCCTACTCAAGGAATCAACGCCAACTACGCGAAGCAAGAGGAGGAGGATGTCCCCCGACCTGGCGAGAAAACAGGAGGAAGAAGCAAAGACGCCTGCAACGCCCGCAAGTACGGCCTACGCAGGGCTGGCGAACCGCTCAGCAACAAAACCTCCAACAAAAGTCCCCGGCGACCACAACGTTCTTTTCGTCACGCCACAGCAGAAAATCGTGGCCTCCGTATCCCTTACCTGGAACAAACAAGTCCCCCCCCAGCTTGGGGCCCCTGATCATCAGCCACCCCGAAACGATTTTCCCCGCAAGGATAAAAGCCCAATTGCTTTTACACGCCCTGCTGCATGTCAGCAGCACCAACGTCTGGGAGATACCCTCATACCGAACCAACCCGGTCGGCATCCCCCAAAATGGCCAGTCTCGTCCCCTACCTCAAAAGCGACGCCGATGGGGCCGGCTCTAGTCCCCAGCAGCACAACGGAGTCACGCCAAGTCATTCGGCAATCCCAACAACAAACGGCAACGTCGAAGTGACCCGCGGGACAACCGGGATCTCTGAGGCCAACTATGGGTGAAAATCTTGCGGAGGAAAACACCAATTGGCTCGGCGCCGCGAACGAGAAAGAAAACGAGCAACGGCCAACCCCTGGAAGACGAGAACGAGCATTTTTTCGGCCTCCCTCACTCCACGAGCGGTTTCGCCGCCGTAGTCGGGTCGGAGTCCTCATGAAGACGAAGGCATACCGGCTTTCACCCAAGGAGCTACAACAGGGTTCCCCGACTGGCCGTCGGGTTTTCAAGCCTACAGCAGCATCCGAAAAATAGACGGTCAAGACAGATCGGTCCTGGCTTACAGCATAACTGTGGCAATCCAAGCTGCGCTGGAGGGACACAAGTCATTTTGCTACTACTCCAGTTGCTCTAGCCGCTCAGGAGGAATGGCTTAACGTGCTTTCAGGCTCAATTGGCTCTTGGGGAGAACTAGGGAACGTTCAATCCACCAATTTCAGGGAAACATACGAGAAAGGCCCCCATTTCTTCTCCCCCCTTGATAAACGACCCTATAAAAATCCAGTTTGCCGTTCAAAGGGGAAAAGAAAAACGAGTCTTCTTCGTGGAAACTTTTCATCAAGAAGGTTTTCTGCGACAAGCGGCAACTAACTCCCCGAACATCAAGGAATGAAAAGGTTTTTCCCGTCCATCGCGCGCCTTTTCCGAAAAGGAAGTCCAAAGACACCTCGTTTCAAAATCCGCAAATTTCCCCTAACGCGGAAGCCCTCCCAACTCTGTCAAAAGGCCCCTATTTGACCATGGCAAACAAAAGTTAACGCCGGACTCGGCCCCAATGCTGTTTGCCGAGGCCCCTCGAAATGACAACAAAGTCCCACCCCCCTGACAGAAAGAAGCGGGAAAACGACACCGCCCCGCCGGTCCCCAAACAAAAGGCTGGGAATCCACAACGCCGAAGGGTTCAAGACGTTCCCATTGTGGCAGTCCGGTCCACGACGCCTTTCCCGAACCTTCCAACAACTTTGAAGGATTATCAGACAACAAGTTTGACATGAAATTCGGTGGGCTCACAGCTAAACACGAAGGGAAATTGGGCATCCCCACTTCCAAATACCGGAACACTTAAGTCGCTTTCTGATTAAACATCATCCTCACTCGGCCCTTGGCCCCTAGTTGCCACAGCCCGTTTACACCTTAATAGGTGTAATACTGCGATTTACCTTTTTCTGTTTTTTTGCCTCTTTAAATGAATTACAAAAGTCTCCCGAGTAGCATAAATTTCGATCCCCGTGAAACTCTTGCCTGCCATGTAAAAAAACCGAACCTCAAAAGTCACCCAAAACGCGTGGGCCCGGGAAAAAAAGAGCCCATGAGCCAACCTTCCCCGACGCTAAGGGGCTTATGGAAAAACTAGTCCCCCGGGCCAGAGTTGGCTTTAAAAACGTAAAGGGGTCCCCCAAATAAACTCGAGGACACAAATTAATATCAAAAAGAAGGAAGAACGTATTTAACATACATTGTTTAAAAATCCCCATTTTTTTTATTCGGTTTGGATTTTATTTTCCAATCATCCAGATGCTTAACTAAACCTTTTCTCATCCCGTATTATTTTTTCTATTTGCAGGCCCCCAAGCTCCGGATATGCCCGTTGGAACACGGAAAACTTCCAGGCTTCGAGCCTATCTCCTTAAACGCTCGGGGCCTTGACCAAAAGTCCCTGCGAAATACCACTCGGAAATGCTCCCATGAGGGTAACTTTACCGAGTTAAAACTTTGCGCCCAGTCCCCGGGAACCCGTTCAAATCTTCCCCCGACTACGCCCTCCCAATGGAAAAGCTAACCAAATCGGCCCCCGGCCGCAAGTTTCGGCGGCTTGTGGGGTAACCCACTGGGCTATGTTAAGGGTAACCGCCCCCAGGAAGGGTCCCCGCACGCGAATTCCCCTACGCTAAATCCCTAGGTTTTCGGGGTACTTTAAATATTTGGCGCAACTTTTCTGTCCCCCAGGTGGGTAAACCCCCCATGAGGGTCGCCAGCCCGACATCCTAAATGCTAAAATGAATGATTCGGGTGCCCCTAAAGCTTTGGCTATTAACTCTGTTTTGGATAGGGGTACCGCCCCATGGAAGGGGTTCAACCAGCCGAACCCTCCTGCTAATGCCCAAGGTTTTGGGGGTTACCTTGTTTCGGCCTTTTTTTCCCCAAGTCAGCGAAAAAGAAACTTAAACATCAATCCAAAGCCGGCATCCCGGAAAGTTCTCCCAATGCAAAACTGCGTCAACAACTGCAAGGCCGGGCCAGGCAGAACATTCCCTGCAACATACCCTTACTCGGTCATGGTGGCCAACCAGTTTGCCCTCCAGCACGTAAGTCCCGGAAAAAGGCCCTTGCCGAATAAGGGAATTTTCCCCTCCCGCTTGAATTTGGCGGTTAACCAACCAACCAAAAAACTCAATCCCCCTGAACATGGCCCGGCCCGCTGGTGAAAAAAAAACTTTTCCCCTAGAAGCCCTTTTATGCTTGGATAGGTCGGCCCCTCAGCCGGCTTTTTTATTTGGTAAGCAGCCACCCAAGAATTATGAATTTTCCCTAACGGTACAGCCATGCTCCATTGGTGGGCCTCGCCCGCAAGGCTTGAAAAGTTTGAAATTAATAAGCCGTTGGGTGCTAACCCCAACAGGAAGCCGATGAAGGTTTAAACAGATAATGCCCTTTCATGGAAAGAGCCCTTATTGCTAACAATTATATGTTTTTTGGGTACTGTTCTTTCCCGCTCAGGTCTTCGAGGATAAACATCTTACAAGATTCACAAGCCTGGTTTCCCTTCATTGACAAAATTGGAGGATACAGGGTATCTCTCTCGAGTAAACAACCCTAACCCCACGGTAAATGATTTTTAATTTTTTTTCAATACAGTGGGTACTTTCTCGGCTAATATCGCGCCACAAGTTTTTTTTTGCCCATGAAAGCAAACATTACTTCCAGCCCCGAACAATGAACCGCTGACAGAGTTCCCCCTAAACTTTTTTCGAGTAGTTGCCAACTACTCGGGGAGAGACTAATAAAATAATTTTCTCAATCTCCGCTTGACATGAAAATTGCGGAAGAAGTCCTAAACCTTCGAATGGGAAACGCCCACTCGGGGAAAAGACTATCAAAACCAAACCTTTTTCCGGCTTGACCATGGAAAATGCCGACGAGTCCCCTATTTTTCGAGGTAGTATACTACTCGTGAAGAACTAATAACCACCCTTTCCCAGCTGACATGAGCACTGAAGCGTCCCCTATACATACGAGTAAGCCCAATTCCTAACTTTCCGGGCAAAAAAGACCTAATAAACGCACATTTTCCAATGACAAATGAAGTTCGAGAGTCCTATATAACGAGTAGTTTTCCCTACTTCGGCAAGAAACCTAATAAAATCATATTTCCCGTTTGACATGAATTACCGAAAGAGTTTTCCAATGTACCAGTAAGTTAAATCCTTTACCTCGGGAAGACCCTACAAGATTTAAAGAAATTCCTTGGACTTCCCAATGTTTTTTAATTTTGTTTTTCCAAATTAAGCACCAAGGTTTCCCCGGGGGCCCTTAAACCACTAATAGTGCGCACCTATTTCGGCGCACACTTTATTTCCAACATCCCTTACAATCGAGAACCTTCCAAATAGCCCCTCCGTGCCAAGCTACATGAAAGCAGGACTCGGGAGAAGCAAGCACTCCAGACAAAAAGGAAGTAACACTCGGGAAAGCATGCAACTCCTGGGAAAGACTTCACCGTGGGGAGGGATTTGACAAGCACTTCGGCCAATCAGTTTGTGAACCCCTCAACCCTATTGAAAAGGGTTCCCTTCGGGGGCCTACCTGGTGGGTGCAGGGCCCCCGTCCT
>RYFJ01004444.1:0-24452 GCA_003991445.1 Oryza meyeriana var. granulata
TCGAGACGCGAACCACACTCGAATCCGGCTTCAGATCAACACCCGGATCCGCTGGCAGACTGGAGCACCATGACTCCTTCTGGTATCAAACTCCCTGTGTTTCACAATCCGGTGACCTCGCGCATAAGAAGGCTAACAGTCCGCTTGAACACGTTGAAACGTAGTATTCACAATAGCAAAAGCCCGAATGTTACGCAACTCAATTAAAGTGACCAGATTGTGTAGATGAATGAATTAAGCACTCGAAGGTTGGGGTTTCCATCGATGACGGTCGAACTGTTCGAATACAATTGATCTAATGCGCAGAATTCCCAAACCCTATTGTGGCACGGGCTACTGAAATTATATAGTCTAAGGGTCGTCACACCCCCGGGACGCGCCCTCTTAACGGACATCTAAGACATACATGGCCCCAAACGACCAAAAGACGTGACGCAGCACCCTGCAGATTCTGATGCGTGACTTGTTTCGATGATTTCTGTGACTCCAATGGTGATATTTGGATGTCAAACCAAAGCCATTGGCTTAGCTTTATGAAATTATCTTTTTAAATGCATCAGTGTGGATCGTCGAAAACGGAGTCTTAGTGCATCCGGGCATCCGTTTTACGCAGGCTAGGCCTGAAGCCAAGTAGATCTCGATTACGCGACGGTTGGACGGGCCTTCCGGCTTGTCTGGGTGTGTCTTTGCTGTTCTCTTCCGCCCCAGCACCTCTCTCCAAGTACTTCATGATCTCGTCCAAGGTTCCTATAGCATTATGACATCATTAATTAGCAAATTATTCTCAAAACTATGAAAAGTGATTCGCTTAAGAACGAGTTCAGCCTCTAGATTTTAATTGTCGCATTCGAGCCTCAATGGTCATTGGACCTTGGCATAACGTTGTTGATCAGCGGGATTGATCCGTAAGGACTGTAATATCCTCATCATCCTCCCCCCTTGAAGTGGAGTCGTCCTTGGACTCAACTCATCTTTCTTCTCCCAAGGATGCTTTTCAAGTCTGCCAATGTTAAATGTAGGACTAACCCCGAAACTCGTGGTGGTAACTCAATATTGCATTGTCATTTATTTTCTCAACAGTTATCTTAAAGGACCAGCGGCTCTTGCATTAATTTGGAATTATGCAAACTCTGAATCTATCTTTTCTCAAGTGCAAACCAAACCAAATCACCTGGTTCAAGTTTAAAAGTCCTTGCTAACCTTTACTACCAGGCAAGGCTATACTTTGCATTCATCTTTTTTCAATATTTTGCCTTAGTGGTTTTCATGCAATTTAAGAATAAAGACTCACACGCTCTTTAGCATCCATTAAATGTGTTCTCTCAGGGGTAGAAGAGGCGATGGAAAGATCAATTAGAGTCACATGGGGTTAAATCCCAGTACCACTACCGTGTGGTCACAGCCCACAAAATCTAAGATTAATTGGTAATAGTGTTTAATCCCTAGCTAATCCTTTTCCTTGTGCTAAAGTTGTTAATCTTCCAAGTTTCTGTTTATATCTAATAAATCCTAGAAAAATTCCTAAAACAGTCAGTGATGTGAGTAAGCCCCTGTAAAAAATTTCATTAAGGTTATCACTTCAATAAAAGCTTTCAACGAATATCCTCAAATCAGCCCCAAAAGCTTAGAAGCTAGCTGAAATAAATTGGTTCCACTGCTGGAAATTCACCATAAGGAAAAATGAAACTATAGCAGAGGCCCCTTTTGCCAAAAGGGGAAGCCAACATAACCCCATTCTTACCATGAATTTTTTTTAATTATCTCCAAAGATAAAGATACACAGTAAAAATGAATAAACAATGCCACTGAGAAAAAACTAAGTGAAACTGCAGCAAAATACTGGATCCAGTGTTGCCTACTTTGCTTTTTCATCAGAGATGAACAGTACCACTCTGAGTGACGAAATTGGGTCAGGGCAGTGTTAAGGACACATCTTTCGTCTAACCTCCAGTATTTTCTCATAATTTATATCCCTTATTAACCTGCTTGAAATCACAATGCAAACAGTCTGTTCCCTACAGGCTCACATACACTTAGTCTCTAAGCTTTCTTCTCTCCATTCTCATCTGACCAGGTGGGAACCTGCGGACCCGGTTGACCTATACCCTATGTGGTGTACGTGCTAGTCCACGATCAATTGCAGGCACCACACATTCAACTATTGGCATCAGTAATCCATACATTCACAGGTTTAGCTCACAGCAGCTTCCAAATCATAAGTCGTACAAGGTGTCTAGACGTAGAGGTTACATTAAGAGGCCAACCGGCCAAATAGAACAGGCAAATAACTAGAGTGTTTTCACACGCGAATACAAATAAATAGATGGCACCAAAAACCAAGCAAGTATGCCTGTTCTGCCCGCGCCACAGGCAACCAACCGGTAAAGCTCCTAGGTAAGCACCGTCGTCGTCCTCCAAAAACCCGTGCAATAGAATACCCGATTGCGGGTCCTCCTCAACCATTCTCTATAAAAAAAGAAGTACACAAGCGTGTGTTGATACAATATGTACTCCGCAAGACTTATAGTGTTTGTCAAGGCGTATTCCATTAATATGCGAAGATAAACAAGAATGGTTTAGGTCTGTAGTTTGCCATAATCATTAATATACTATGGAAAACATTGCAAGTTTTGCACGAAAATTTTGTAAATCACGCTACCACAGTAAAACAGGTATATAAGCATCAACCCCCAAGTGTTTCCAACCATATGGCTCCCTGCCCAGCCAAAGCCAGCGTTAGGTTGCAACACGCTGCACAACCTATCCCAGCGAACTCCTCGTTCGCACCAAGATCTTTCCCCCAAAACAGTTCCCAAAAATTAAAACTACTACGGTGGAGAATTTCCCAAGATCAGTCCATTATACAGGACACCTATTCGAATAGTTTTTAACTCTCGAGAGTGTTACAACTGGTACCCACATGACAAGGACAACATGGAGCTACCACACTACAGGTAGGCTTCACACGTCATCAATGAACAGCTTTCCACCGTTGACCTAGCAATATCTCCGCGGCTTCATGATCCATCCCTAGGGAGTGCGGAGGCCTCCCGAATAATCCCCAAGCTCAATAAACGATGTGCGTGGTTCACCCTTGAACAATAATGAAGTACCTTTCGGGCTATGACAAAAACCATTACCCGTCACTACCCAAGTCAACAATAATACCTACAACTACCCTACGGCGGTGTCTATTCCTATTACTAACAATTATTACTAAGTACGGAACTCCCCATAAGAGTCGACATGAAAATTTTCCAATGTGCTTCTTGTTCTAGCTACACTCATAGGAATCTCTTAGTGACCCGGGCGAGACAACCACCTATATCGTATCCACAACAAGGACCGAAACACTACATCCATTCGCCCAAGTCCAAATAAGAATGTTTTTCAGTTTTTGTTTTCCACCAAAGAGACAGGGAAAAATACCCACTGTTTATATTCCATATTTTCGCAAATGCTTCTTTTCCCTCACATCCCAAAATCAGTAACAAGTATGATTGATTAAATATTGCAAACTAAAGCCATACCTTATTGACATCTTCCCAACCACATGAACCCAAATTTGTCCAGTGGCAACATAGAGGACAAGGAATTCATTATACTCATAAGTAACAGGATAAGGCATTAATGGAACAGAGGTTTAACTACCCAAGAATCCCACATTTTCAAGTAAAAACGCATGCATAAATATGGCAATCAATAATAGTTTGTAAGTTTGAAATATAAGAGTGCATATTGATCAAGGGTGGTGCTTGCCGCTCTGGACTTCCTGGAACTCTCTGAGCCTCCACAACCGGGTCATATCAACGTCGTGTTCTACGAGAATACTGAATTGCAATGAAAACAACGCAAATTTAAACAGTATAGGAATTGCAAATATTTTTGCAGAATATGGAAGTGCATGATTTTAGATGAATTTAGGTCAAAATGAATCGCTTTGAATCGATTCGTATGAGGGATACTGGCTAAACAAAGTCTGCTCTGGGCCTAAATCGAAAATAATTGAGAAAACAGCGTTTTCGCTCGGACCGAACATGTAAACTGGCTGAAAACATTCTACCGACCTTAACGGTGGTCTATTGGACGTTTTTTGGTCTCTAGGCATGTTTAATTTGGTACAAACCTACAGTTGTGCTGCGTGAATCTAAGGACAACTCCCAAAAGGATATACTTCCAACTCGCTAGATATAATCGCGCACGCTCACACGTCACTAAAACGTGCCTAATCACGTAAATCTCACCGGCGTGAATTTAACCTGCTATGTGGGGGTTTCTAGGCCTAGTGGTCACTGGATGTACAAGTGTACCTATGGTGAAGCTTCATATGGGTAGCGACGAATGCTTAGCTCCATAAAAACGACGTCTTCGCACGCGCAAACTACACGTCTTCGCACGTTAACAACAATCGGCAAAATCGTGATATTCAAACAGTAGCTTGCTCTACTCGTGGTTTTACCTTCTAATGCTAGTGGGCCAACCGGCTTGCATGGGGCTGATGGGTGGCTGCCACTCACTCAAACACAAGCCACCTAAGGTTTGGTGAAAAGCCAGCTAATGCACGCTTTCTACCTCTGTCCTCCCATGCTCTATTGCATGGAACTTAGTATGGAGGTTGGGGAAAGCTCGGGGGTCCTGTCATGCAAGGTCTCACAAGGCTCTACTACATGCGCCATGCTCCGATTGAGCCTCACCACATCATGTGGTCCATCGCGTAATGTACGCTTGGGGTGATGGCAAAAAACAAAAGAATGCATGACAGGCCCAAGCCAAGGACGTGGGGAGAAACTAGTGGCCTCCCAGAATAAAAAGGAATAAGACATGAGCAGAAACAGAAGCTCACGAAGAGTGTAGGCCGTGGGTGTACTTGAGGTGGTGTCGGTCTCGGCAACAGGTCGCTCGTGATGGAGGGCTACAGACAAGTGCTATATGAGCTCAAAGAGTGAAGGGAGAATGGTGATACGGCCAGGACAGCGCTAACTCACCAGGGCGCTAGTTTAGCGCCGCAAATCACGGCAGCACCGGTCGGCATTGCAAAAGACGATGGGGCTGCGGTGGTGCTGCTGCTTGCCGAGGGCGAAAACGGAGTTAGGTCGGGCAAGAAACGCGTGGTGAACAGCTGAGACTGTAAGTAACTCACCGGAGCTCTCAGACGGAAGCGTGTGCTCGCCGGCGCCGTGGCGGCACTCACGTTCTCAGCGAACCAAGGGCAATCGCCTGGGTCCTTGGGTGCGTTGAGAAAGAGGGTGAGCTGGGAGGCAGTGAGGACATAGGCTTGGTTAAAAAGGAAGCAGGAAGATAGAGAGGAGAGGGGGGGCGCTGCTTCTCTCCACGGTCTCGCCGATGGCGTGCGCGCGAGCAAGCGTGCAGCAGACAGATGGGACAAGGGCAGGGCGCTGTTGAGGCTGTCGGGGGGCATCTCGCGAGGTCCAAGGTGGCTCTGCCTCTCTCTCTCTTCTCACTGGTCCGGGGCGTGCAGAGGAACCACCGGTCGAGCCGCACGGGCGGGAGAGATCCTTGCGTGATCTCGCTTGTGGACGATGGAGGACAGGGCACAACAGATAGCTTCACGTATCAAAGATTCACACTTGAGGACTGTCTCCAACAACCATGTGTTTGACGCGGAACAATCGCCGATCACTACGACTGATATGGACTCCTCGTAGCAGATGGCCGACAGCACCTATATATATCGGCTAGCAAACCGATGATGATATAAGTGAAAGCAAAACCGGCCGATTGCCGATAGCATTTGTATACTGAGCATCGGCTTTTTTTTTAGAAAAAAAAAAAAGCCCCCCGATGTAACATTAGAAAAAAAAAATAGGCGTGAATAAAAAGCCAGCTGACTGGCGCGGGCTTGCGAGAGAGAGGGCGCGGGGCGACTCGGGAGAGAGGGAGCACGGGCGCGGGCTCGGGAGAGAGCACAGGCCGGGCGCGGGCACAAAGCGAGGGCATGGGCGCGGGCGAGGCGCGGGCAAGCGCGGGCTTCAGGAGAGAGATACAGGCGCGGGCGCAGGTGAGGGCGGGCACAGGCGAGGCCGCGGGCGCGATGCGCGGGCTCGGAGCGAGAGGGCGCGGGCGCGGGCTCGCGAGAAAGGGCACGGATCGAGAGAGATCCAAGTCCCGGGGACGAGAAAAAGGGCGCGGACTCGAGAGAGAGCCCGGGCGCGAGCAAGCGCCGCGGGCGAAGGTCCAATCGGGAGGCGGCTTGGTCCGATCGGGAGGCGTCTGTCGATGGAAGGATTCGGACCGTCCAATCCCCAAGAGGATGGTCCGATTGGGGCAGCTTGCTTCCAACCGAAAGTAACTTGGGGCAAGGCTGGGTTTTTCATGCAAAAAGATGACACATGAAGAGAGCATGCAGATGGGAAAAACGGTTTTATGCACCAAAAATCAAAAGTGGGCTGTACAGGACCCACAACACAACCTGGCCCACCTGTAAGCCTCTGCCAGTCTGGGACAGTGAGTTTCACCCAATTCCTACCCACACCCCTCTCTTTTCCCTAGAGATTAACTACAAGGGCCCACAAGACATAAGACTAAAGTTAGCCAAAGATATGTGGAAAGAGATTGTCTTACATGTGGGACCCCACCTTGACCACTGTACAGTGAGACAACTCAGCATTGCATGGCGACGTGTCTTCTCTCGTTCTCCTCTCCCACAGCATACACAGAGTGACCTAGATGAGCTCCCACCATGAAACCTCGGCCATTCGCCTCAGAACACTCCAGCCAATCTCTCCTCCCTTTCCTCTTCACGTCCTCACCAAGAACACGACGGAAACCACAAGGATCACCTCGCAACCCCTTTCTCTACCCTGCCGAGAGTGTTGACCGAGCCCGACCGTGGGATCGGTGAGTTCCATCCATTCTTGACCACGGAACGTTGATCTCCACGTTTTAATAGTTCCATTTTTGTTCTTGGCTGCCCTAGGACCGCCGGTCGAGGCCGCCGTGTTTCGCTCTCTGCTCTGCAGCCGCCCCCGCCTTGACATCATGTCCGTTCCGGCCGATACAGTACACCGCCGACCGAGCCCTTGCGCCAACCTCATCGCCTCACTTCCAGAAGACACCGGGAGAAGGAATCAGGAAAGGATGTAGTGAAGCTCGAGATCGAGGTCATCTTCCCAAGTCCGGCCAACTGCCACGAACCAGTTGATTTCTTTCTCTCTGGTAGTCCTCAGTTCCATTCATTGCACAGGAGCATCCCTAGGAAGTCTCTAACCTGTTAAAACACCTCACCCGACTGCAAACCCCAGGAGAAGGCCGCCGATGTGAAACCGAAGGAGTTCGCCGCGCTAGACCTCATTCGCCGTCGCCGTGGCTGTTCCAGCTTCGTCAGGACCGGCATGACCTTCGGTGAGCTTTCCATTACTCCTTAGATGCTTATGCATTTGCACTGGCTGGACCGGTTTAAGCCCGTAAGGCGATTTGCCTCAGTGTCCCAAGGAACATCCGCCGCATATCCTCGCCGCCGGCAGGATTCCGGTCACCCGAGGTGTCAGAAGACTACCCTTAGCTCCGCCGTAAACTCCTCTACCTTTTCTGTTTTGGGCCCGACCACAGCCGAGCCGCCGTTCGCCGTCGCCGCCGAGAAGCTCGCCGGCTCTGTCTGCCTGCGCCCTTCTCTATTCGCCGCCAGGCGGACCATACACTCCGGGAACGGACGGTCCGATCCATGCGCCCGCGCCCTCGCGCCCGTGCCCTCGTGCCCGCGCCCTGCTCTGCTTTGCCTCGTGGCCTGCGGGCCTGGGCTGCAAGGGAAATCAGAAAAGAAGAAAGAAGAAAGAAATAGGAAAAGTAATTAAAAGATTTATCTTACAACAGAAAAATGGCTAAATTTGCAAATCCATAACTTCCCATTTTGACTCCAAATTGAGTGAAACCAATTTTGTTAGCTCTATAAATTTGTGAACTTTATTACTGTAAAATAAAATAGGACAACTTCTGTACAGAAAATATCCATAAAATAATATGAAGCAAAATTGACTTATTTTGGGCTTAATAACTTGAAATTCCCATAAATTCATCCTATTGCTAAAAATGTGAAACCACTTCTGTTAACTCAGAAAATTGTAAACCTTACTGTGGAAAAGTTGTATTGATAAAAAATACCTCCAAAATAGGCCTAAGTAATTTTCTAACCTTTCTTTTTGTTAAACTTGTAAAATTCATATCTAAATCATTTTAAATCGGATTTCAGTAAACCAAATTTTGTCGGAACCAGGAAGATATGTATTTTCACATAAAAATGCTCACACTCATAAAATCCTACCAGAGAAGGCAAACACTTATTTTCCACTTAGAGTTTTCCTATAGTTTCGGCTTTTGCCGTTTTCAGCCCTTCTACCTTGTCATTTTTGTATCTCCCAATTCAGGGATGCAAATGACTTGGTTCTTTCTCCTAAAATCTTCTTAGGACATGCCATACCTACTATATTTATCTCATAATTAATTGATCATGTTGCATAGACATATTTAATTGCTTCTTATTTGCATATTGCTTCTTATCGATAGATTCTGAGGATACGGAGTACGTGGAGATTAACCCAGAGCTTGAGTGTGACTCATCGCTGCAGCAAGGCAAGCATCTAAGCATATTGAACCTATGTTTTCAATAAATTGATTTGTTTGTGAAAACAATATCTATATGCATGCTTCAGTCTATTTAAAATGGGAAAACGGGTAGAGTTAATATTACCCAATTGTATGCATTTCCATTCCTTGGTTATTGATCTCATGTTTATACCTTGTCACCACTAGTTAAGGACTTTGGGATACTTTTATTTTACCGAATGCTTAGCCATGCTTATTCTAGACTTAGCAAAATCCGATAGATGGAGCTATCGGTTCAAAACTAGTTGAATGCGAATAGATGGGTTAAAATCTGACAAGAATGACTTCTAATTAATATTTGAGAATATGTTTGACTTGGACGGATGATAGGGCGATGAAGGGATGGTGTTTCCCCGATGCACGTAGCTCCGTCTGGGTCGTGAAGGACCGAACATGTTAACATCTATTCAAGCACCTTACGTACTTCCACACGCCGGGAGTGGGACGGCTTAACTCAGTAGCACGGGAGGCTGTGGCCATCTACGCCCGTCCATCAGTCGTGAGGGGAGACCTTTGGAGGACCTCAGTGCGAGTACGCAGAGCGGGCCTGCACTTGGTGAATCCATATGGCTGGACGTGCCTCCCGCGACGGTGAGCCCGCCTTAGCTGCCACGCACGCACGCGGCTAAGTCGTCGGGGGCCCAGACGTGGTTTAGGTGGTCGGGGCTAAGCGTGCAAAAGGTTCTGTTGTGACCTCTTGTCCGCACTCAATGTGTAGAGTGTGGGTACCGACGGGTACAGATCAAACTAGAGTGTAGCCATTTGGCTTCTATCACATCGTGTGGGTAAAGATGTACACCTCTGATCAGAGTAAGAACTATTCGAATAGCCGTGTCCACGGTTATGGACGACCGCTTGATGTGTTAGTTAGTCATGTTAGCATCCAACTTGGGATTATGTAGTTACCATGACTTAGGGTAGTCATGGATGGATGGGTCTATGCAAGGGAATTTTTGATGATTAATGAGGAATGGATTTATATGAAAGGTTTTATTATTAAATATGACTTGGTTTAGTCATAAAAGATAATATGCTTGTGTAGCATAATTGTTTGGGCAATAGTGGCCCATTGTTGAAGTTAGAGCATGGGTTTATGCTCATTTATATTTCATTTTCAGAACTATAAGCTTGCTGTCTTAAAAATTCAGATTGTGTTATTTCTCAAAATGCTTATAGTTTCAAGCATTACTTGCTCAATAAAATCAGCTTTGTGCAAAATCAAATCAATATAGCCTTTTTCCTTGATGTAGTAACCAGCATACTTCCTTTGTACTATTATTATTGTGTAAGTCTTGCGGAGTACCATTCGTACTCACGTTGCATCTTTTCAGGTGAGGTTACTGACAAAGATGGTGTGATCTACTGTTATCCCGCCGAGGGTGGCGAGGATAATATGTAGTCGAAGTTATGCTCTATCCCCAGTCGGTTGCCCTGGTTGGGTTTGGCACCACTGGTTCTTGTCTTTTGTGTTTATATTTTCCGCTGCTATGTCTTGTGTTACTATGTGATGAATTAGGGTGTGAACCCTCTAAGTAAAGTATGTAATCATGCTGCATGTTTATCCATCTTTTCAGTACTTGTGATGCTTATCAATTGCTTGCGATGAAAGTGTGAGGCTAGTCGCTTTCCTGGGGACTAGCTGAACATGAGTATGAGTTGTGTATAATTGAGATGGTTGGGGGATAGCTGAACGGACTTACCTTGGTGGTGGAGTGTTCCGCCCTATTATATGCAAACTCCACATGCGGCAAACACTCTTCCCACACCTTCAAATTGCGCTTCAAAAGAAGTGGTTGGCCAGCACCTCCTCCGTCTTCTTGGCACCAAAATGTCCCATCAATCCTCCTCCATGTGCCTCCTGCAACAATAAAAGACGAACGGAACCAGCTGGAATGCATAGGCGGTTAGCTTTAAACAAAAACCCATCATGTATCATATATTTGTTCCATGTACGCCCCTCTGTACAATTCGCCATCACATCTTTAAATTCATCATCATTAGCATACTGTTCTTTAATTGTTTCAAGCCCAAATATACGACAATCAAGTTGGGACAGCATAGTATATCGTCTAGACAAAGCATCAGCAATAATGTTATCCCTCGCTTTCTTGTGTTTGATGACATAAGGAAAAGATTCAATAAATTCAACCCACTTAGCATGTCTACGATGCAGTTTGTTTTGACTTCTAATATGTTTTAATGATTCATGATCAGAGTGAATAACAAATTCCTTAGGCCATAAATAATGTTGCCACCTTTCTAATGAACGAACAAGAGCATAAAATTCTTTATCATATGTGGAATAATTGAGAATATGCCCATTTAATTTCTCACTAAAGTAAGCAATGGGTTTACCTTCTTGCATCAGGACGCCACCAATGCCAATCCCACTAGCATCACATTCAAGCGCAAAAGTCTTACCAAAATCAGGAAGTTGTAGCAATGGCGCGTGAGTAAGTTTGTCCTTCAAGAGAGCAAAGGACGCCTCTTGTTCTTCTCCCCAATGAAACGCAACGCCCTTCTTTGTCCACTCGTTCAATGGGGCTGCAATGGTGCTGAAAACCTTCACAAAGCGGCGGTAAAATCCTACAAGTCCATGAAAGCTCCGCACTTGTGTCACGGTGGTGGGCGTTGGCCAGCTCTGTATAGCGTGCACCTTGGCTTCATCTACCTCAATTCCCTGCGAGGTCACAACATAGCCAAGAAACGATACTCGTTCGGTGCAAAAAGTGCACTTCTCGAGGTTACCAAATAAACGTGCAGCACGCAAAGCATCAAAAACAACACGTAGATGATTAAGATGTTCAATTAAAGACTTGATGTATATCAAGATATCATCAAAATAAACCACCACAAATTTTCCAATGAAAGGACGTAAAACCTCATTCATTAAACGCATGAAAGTGCTAGGTGCATTAGTTAAACCAAAAGGCATTACTAACCACTCATATAAGCCGAACTTGGTTTTAAAAGCAGTTTTCCATTCATCTCCTAATTTCATTCTTATTTGGTGGTATCCACTTCTCAAGTCTACTTTAGAGAAAATTATAGAACCACTTAACTCATCAAGCATGTCGTCTAGCCTAGGGATAGGATGACGGTACCTTATTGTGATATTGTTAATGGCTCTACAATCTACACACATGCGCCAACTGCCATCTTTTTTTGGAACCAAAATAACTAGGACAGCACAAGGGCTAAGGCTCTCACGTACATACCGGCGGTCCAAAAGGTCTTGGACTTGGCGTTGAATCTCCTTAGTCTCCTCCGGGTTGGCTCTGTAGGCATCTCGATTTGGCAGTCTCGCTCTAGGAATCAAGTCAATCTGGTGCTCAATCCCTCGAATGGGTGGAAGTCCTAGAGGTAGCTCAGTGGGAAACACGTCACTATATTCCTGCAAAAGGTTAGTGACAGAAGGTGGCAAAGTGCTAGCTATATCATCAGTGGAAAATAAAGCATCTTTGCATATCAAAGCATAGCACACATCATTAATCTCTGCAAGATCAGTTTTAGTGGCAAGCATAACAGGATTTTTCTATTTAATTGCTTGCTGTTTTTCAGGTTTAGCATCAACTTGTTTAGTTTCACTAGCAACTCTCTCTCTATCAGCTTGTACAATTTGTGCAGGGGTCATAGGTAGCAAGGTAATTTTTTGTCCCTTATGCATAAGTGTGTATTTATTACTTCTACCATGGTGTGTAGCATCATTATCAAATTCCCATGGATGACCCAATAAGAGAGAGCAAGCTTGCATCGGTACCACATCACAATCTACAAAATCAGAGTATGTACCAAGGGAAAAATGCACCCGGGCTGCTTGTGTTACCTTTGCCTTACCCAAGTCGTTGAGCCACTGAATATGGTACGGATGTGGATGTGGCTGCGTGGTCAATTCAAGTTTCTTGACCAAATCAGAACTCACCAAGTTGTTGCAGCTTCCTCCGTCAATGATGACTCGTGCACGCCGATTTTTAATGACGAATAAAATCTGAAACAAGTTGTGGTGTTGCAGCTTTTCTGCTTCCTCCATCTGTGTACTGAGAACTCACTGTACAATGATGGCTCAATGGTTTCCTGCGTCATCTATGCTCAAAGAAAGGCCATCTCCACCATGATCATCGTCCGAGGCAGCTTCATCAACAATATCTTCCTCTACATCAGACGTGCTAATGTAGCCTCCATCTTCTGTAGCAATGTATGCCTGTTTGCTAGGACAATCCTTCTGCACATGACCAAGTCCATGGCAGCGGTGGCACTGAATGGAAGAAGAGCGCCCGGTGGAAGCCACAGATGAAGCACTCTTGGCCGGCTCCTGCAAACGAGTCTTACCAGATTCCATGGTACGTGCGGCCGAAGGTGAAGGAGCTGAAGAACATGTGCTCGCTGGTGGTGGAGGACGAGCACTCGATGAAGGGAGCGGTTTCGTTGGTGGTGCCGTCGTCGTCGTCGTCTTGGGCGTGAAGGAGTTGCTGAAGTTGCTGCTCCGGCTCCTTTGTTGTTGTCGTCCCTGCAATTCTTTTTCTGCAAGCATAGCAAGCTGGAACAAAATGGTTGATAGTAGTAAATTCTTTATAATCAACAATATCCTGAATTTCACGCCTCAATCCACCATAAAAACGACACACTTTATTCTCCGGATCCTCTACTACCCCACAACGTATCATGCCCTTTTGCAGCTCTGCATAATATTCCTGGATAGACATATTTCCCTGATCTAAGCGCTGCAATTTCTTACGCAAATCACATTTATAAGAAGGAGGAATAAAGCGATCACACATTGCTTCTTTTAGCCTATCCCATGACTCAGGTTGTAGATGCAAAGTAGCTAGTTCTTGCCACCAGATTATAGCAAAATCTTTAAATTCACTAGTAGCTTGTTTAACCTTATGTTGATCAGGTACAAGGTGGGAAGCAAATTTTTGTTCTACTATCATCTCCCAATCAAGATATTCCTCAGCATCATATTTTCCATAAAAAGGTGGTATGATAAATTTTATTTTAGCATAAGGATCATCATTATTAACATTACCACGATTACGCTGATTTCCATTACCTCCCATACCTGTACGATTGCGGTGAAGTCTTCGACGCAGAGTGTTCTCACATGTCGCCCTCGCATCAACTAGATCATCGTCACCGTAGACAACAACCTCTTCGAGGATCATGTCGTCGTCCTCGTCCTTGTTGTCATCGTTGGTCTTTGGAGGGTTGACCTCAAGCTGTTGAACCTTCCCGGCCAGTGTGGACACTCACCTGTCTACGCTCTCAAGCGAATGGCCGACGTCCTTCATGGCCGTTCTGACTACATCCGTTAGCTTGGCCACCTTTGCTAGCATCTGCTCCTTCAGGTCCTGCAAGTCACTTTTCAAAGCAGGCTCGTCGTTTGGCATGGTTAGTTATCAAATAAAAAAATCCCTATCAACTATTTATGGGTCGGTGGAATCACACCCTCACTCACGTCTTACCGAGTTCTTACCAAGTTCTTACCAACACAAGCAGTGGATGGTACAACCGGCGGCTGGTTCGTGATACCTATGAGGAAGTGGCACCGAGATTGCAAGGATCTTTTTCTGTTGATCTGAAGAATATGTGGAGCTTGGAAGGCACACAAGGAGAAAAAAAAATATGTATATGTGGCACACAAGTCAGTAACAGATAGCAATGCTGAATTATAATCCCAAATACCTGTTCTCGTTGCTGGCCTAAAGGTGTTCCAAGTACAGGTGTGTGACAAACAAGGTGGTGGAAAACAAGGATGATGAGCAGCAAGAGTATCAGAATCAAGGCACAAGATAGCACACGCTAACACAGCTCAACTTGGTGTTCTCTATGTGCTCCTCTAAATATTGTTCCTCTTTTGCCCCTCTCTTTTTTTCTCTTTTTTGGGCTGTCTTTGTTTTTTTGGGAAAAATTTGACTTTTTCTTTTTATTTTTTTGATATTTCTTGTTGCCTTAGGAGCACACAAGAAGTAGCCACAGAAAATTTGAGCTCAAATAAGTGAAAGACGTGGCCTGTGGAGTTTTCAGAAGATGCACCCAAAATTGGGAAAAAGCTTGCAGGCTCAGAAAGACGATATTCCGGGCTGTTTTTCTGATTCCGAAACATATATGGTTTGTTAAAAACGGAGTTCGTATGCGAAAGTTACGCCTGTTTTACGAACGGACTCTGAATTAGAGGACAAAACGGAAAGAAAGTGCGGAAAGTTGGCGTAGGCGGCTAGGGTTTGATAGAAACAGTGGGGGAAAACACACGAACTGGACTCAAACATGATCTAACCAGCAACAAGACCTTAACTTAGGACACAAACTCAACACGACGGACTCTGAGACTGAAAAATGCAAAGGCTATGGCGCAGATGGTTGTAGGACAGGAAAAACGAGTATGGCAGTGGACTATGGGACGAAGGCGAAACACTCAATTAACTATGGGTAAGATGCGAACCTGACGGTATACCTGAAGCTCTAATACCACTTGATGGGGAACGGGGCTTCCCGATCTTCCGTCAGGTAGAGATAACTATCGTTTTGGTGGAACGTGACACATCGATCCGGCTTCAGATCAACAGACCCGATCCCTGCAACCTTAGCACCACGACTCCTCTGGTTATCAACCGTGTCACAAATCCGGTTGACCTCGCCAAGAAGGCTAATCCCTGCCTGTGAAACGAAGAACACAAGCAAGAACCCGAAAGTACGCAACTCAATTAAAGTGGCAATTGCAGATGAATGATTAAGCACTCGAAGTTGGGGTTTCACAACCGATGACGGCAACTGTTCGAAGATAGATTGATCTAAAGCAAAACCCCAAACCTAATGTGGGCGGCGGCTACTGAATATATAGTCTAAGGGTCGTCACATCCCCTAGACGTGCCCTCTAACAGGCTCTAAGACGATACACGGCCCAACGGACCAAAAGACGGTGATGCAGCACCTTGGCAGATTCTGGACACTGGATTGTTTCGACGATTCCCATTGACTCCAGTGGAATTTCGATGTCAAACCAAAGCCATTGGTTAGCTTATGAAATTATCTTTCCATGCATATGTGGATTGTCAAAAACAGAGTCCGTATGCATCATGGGCATCCGTTTTACTGCAGATTGGTCCTGAAGGCCGAGGCAGACTCGAACTCGAGTTGGACTGGGCCTCCAGCTTGTCTTGGGTGTCCTTGCTGTTCTTCTCCGCCTCCACACCTCTCTCCAAGTACTTCATGATCCTCTCCATTGTTCCTAAGCAAGATAACATCATTAGGTAGCAATCTATTCTCAAAACTATGAAAAGGATCGCTTAAGAATGAGCTCACCTCTAGATTTAATTGTCGCATTCGAGCTCGGGTCATTGGACCTTCCATAACGGTTGGAGGATCAGCGGGTGTATCCGAAGGAGTGATGTCCTCATTAGAAGGCTTTCAAGCAAATATGTCCCTGTTCACCTGGACGAAGGTGACGAGCTCGTCTTCCTATTTGGGGTCGAGTCCAGTCCCGACAAGCACAGTCTTGGTCGGGTCGAAAGGGTCCAGGGGGATCTTCTTCATTTCTGAATCTGCTGAAATTCCTGACTTGGCTGCTTTCTTCGTCGGAACTTGATCGTCCTCATTTGCAGTTGTTGCAGCTAGTCGGATATTGCTTCGTCCAACTGATGCCTCATGAGATTGGGCTAGCGCACACCTCTCCTTGTTGCAGGTGGCTTGCTTCACATCATTATGTAGAGAAAGTAATCCTGCTGGTCCTGGCATCTTGAGCACCATATATGTATAGTGCGGCACCGCCATGAATTTGGCGAGTGCAGGTCTTCTGAATATAGCGTGATACACGGTCTCAAAGTCGGCAACCTCGAAGCAGATGTCCTCTGTGTGAAAATTTTCCCGCGTGCTGAAAGTAACTGGCAGATTGATCTGTCTGAGTGGAGTTGAAGAAAGGCCGGGGATTACCCCGTGGAAGGGAGCTATACTCGGCCGCAGCTCGGATCGAGGTATCTTCATCTCGTCAAGTGTTTTGGTGAACAAGATGTTGAGTGCACATCTTCCATCGATGAGAACCTTCTTCAACTTGATGCTCCTAATGACCGGGTCCAGGACAAGTGGGTAGCGCCCTGGATGAGTTACTCGGTCGGGACGATCCGCGCGGTGAAAGGTGATTGCCGTTTCTGACCAGCGTAGATACTGGGAGGCGTCTGACGAGACCGAGGTCACCTCTCGGGCGATTAGCTTCTGTTTGCGCTTGGACTCATATGTTGTCGGCCCTCCAAATATGTGATTGAGCTCAGCTTGGGGAGTTTGGTATCAAGTTCCTCTTCTTAGGAAACCGATTGATGAAGTCACGAAGGGACTCGTTCTTTCTTTGGTGGCATTGGTACAGATCATACTTGGAAGATGGCCTCTCATATGTTCCTTAGAAGTTTGCAACGAAGCGTTCACAGAGTTCCCCCAGAAGCCAATTGACCACCTGGGAAGCCCTGCCAGCTATGTCCTTGCCGAGTCAGCCAAGGCAACTGGCAAGTAATTAGCCTTATGATTACCTCTAGCTACTCATATCACCAAGGTGTACACGGTCAGCCAGGACTAATGCGAGACTAGGTGCCCGTCCTTCCGATAGGTTTGATTTGGCGAAGTGTGGACGTTCACGTTTTGAGGCTTCCGATCAGTGGATCGTCACCTCACATTCGCTACACCCGCCCGTCTTATCATTATCGGCCACACTCTCACGCAGTCGACCTAACCACAAAGGTTTTGCTCCTACAAACAATCAAAGAAATTTGCAAGAACAAAGAAAACACAACCTGAATTGCAGATGGATGTTTAGCACACAAAGTTGGGATTCCACAAATCGATCTAGACGGCGAAACTGCAATGGCAGAATAATCTAAGCAAAACCCAACCGTAACTCGATGACTTCTACTGAATATATAGGGTCTAGGGTCAGCCAAGGACCCCTGGACGCATCCCTAATGGACTTTGACACGATACAAGGCCCAACGGCCCAAAAGACGGTGACGTAGCACCCTAGCAAATTCTGTTTGCTCTATTGTTTTGATGATATCTTCTGACTCGTAAAGAATTTTGATGTGGAACGAAATCCATTGGAAAGCTTATCTCCTTAGCTTTCTGTACATATGTAGAATGTCAAAAACGGAGTTCATATGCAATCTAGGTGATGATTTTAGTGCGGACTGCTCCTAGAATCTGAGATGGACTCGAGCTCGATATGAATTGGGCCTCCAACTTGACTTGAACCTAGATGAGGACTTACAAAGGTAGCCCACTTCATACCCGTCAAGACAACTTACTCCGGTAGCAAATTGGCAGAACGATACATGGCTCAAATTGTGTGTTTGCATGGTGTGCCACGCAAGATTGTGTCGGACAGAGGAAGTCAGTTTACTTGTAAGTTTTGGCAGAGACTCCAAGAAGAGATGGGCACCCGGTTAAACTTTAGTACCACTTACCACCTGCAAACGGATGGTCAAACAGAGCGGGTTAACCAGATCTTAGAAGACATGTTGAGGGCTTGTGTCATAGACTTCGGTGGAAGTTCGGACAAGAGCCTACCGTATGTTGAGTTTTCCTACAATAACAGTTACCAAGCAAGTCTGAAGATGTCCCTGTTCAAGGCTCTATATGGACGGGAGTGTCGCACACCCCTGCTTTGGGACCAAATGGGAGAACATTAGGTATACGGTACGGATATCTTGTGAAAAGCGGAGGAAAAAGTAAAGATCATACAAGAACGACTTCAAGTAGCCCAGTTTCGTCAGAAGAGCTATGTGGATAACCGCAGGAGAGATCTTAGTTTTGAGGAAGGTGACTAAGTGTATTTAGAGTAACACCACTCTGGGGAGTACACTGATTCCAGACAAAAGAAAAGTTGGCACCACGTTACGTGGGACCTTACAAGATATTGGGACGAAAGGGAGAAGTTGCTTATCAACTAGAGTTGCCTCCCACCCTGACGGGGGTACATGATGTCTTCCATGTGTCTCAGTTGAAGAAATGTTTATGAGTTCCAGCTGAAGAAGCTGATCTAGAACAGATCGAGATTCATGAAGATCTGACCTACGTCGAGAAGCCTATTCGTATCCTAGAGACCAGGAAAAGGAATACATGGAATCGAGTGATAAGGTTTTGCAAAGTACAATGGAGTAACCATTCGGAAGAAGAAGCAACATGGGAATGCGAGGATGAATTGAAATCTGCTCACCTGCACCTTTCGCCTAATCTCTCGAATCTCAGGACGAGATTCTATTTAAGGGGGGTATGTCTGTAACACCCTGAAAATTATCCTTTACAAAAATAAATATGAAAAAGGAATTTTAGAAAATATATTAAAATCCTCAATGAGTGGAAATAATAAAATTAGAGAAAAACCATTAGAAAAATGGGCTTGAAAATAATTTTATAAAATTCTTTTCTTAATTATCTATTTTCTGGAATTTTTTGGGATTTATTTGATTAAGGGAAGTATTTTTGGTGAATTAAATTGAATCACAGCATTAAAATAAAAGAAAAAGAAATTAAAAAGCCCTCCACCGCACTGGGCCAATTTCAGGCCCAGCATTGTGCACTTACTCTTTCCTCCGCGCGCCGCAGCCAAAGGCCCACGGCCACCACGCCTCTCCGCGGCCACTGACAGGCGGGTCCCACCTGTCGGATCTTCGTCAACCTCTTGCCGGGGGAGATTCTGTTCATCCCCGAGCTCCGCCGTTGAATCCGCTCCAAATCAGCGTGTCTCAGCCTCGTTCTCATCAAATCAGTTGAGGGGAAATGGAGCCCCGGTCCTCCTCTACCGTATCCCCAAGAAATCGGAGTCCCAACGCCGCCGGTTGAGGAGACCCACGGCCTCTTGATTCGGAACCGTATCCCAATTCTGCCGCCGCCGCCATAGGAGCCATAACCGAGCTGGTCTCAGCCCCTCTCCACCTTAAATAGTAGGCCCGTGACCCCTAAGAGCTATCCCATGCACAAGTTGGAGCCCTAGCTAGCCCTAGCCGACTCCCCGCGCCCCGAGCTCACTCCACCGCTGCCGCTGAGCCCCGGTCGCGTTTCGCCACCACTTCGGTCGCTGCTAGAACTCGCCGCCGCCTTTGTGAGCTTCATCGAAGTCCTAAGAAGCTTGGCCACCGCCTCTGGACGGCCGGAGACCATTGGAACCTCGCCGCCACCGAGGACCTAAAGACCACCGCCTCCAAAACCTCATCGCCAGCTGCTCTCGTCACCAATCCCCATCGTTTAGCACTCGGTAAGCATCGCCGCAATCCCCTCTATCTGTTCCTACACTCAGTGCGCATCATCGTGCTGCCAATCACTGGCAACCATCGGTCGCCACGCCGTCACCGCCGCCGCCGTCGCTGTGCTGACTCAGTCGCTGAGGTGGCTGCCTCGTAGGCGCCAGCTCGGATCCATTCGGATCTAATCTGAGCCGTCAGTTATCCGGCCTATTCTCAGCCGTTGGATCTCCCCGGTTGGATCTCTGCCCTAGATCGATGGATCAAACCACAGCCGTACGATCTAGGTTACAGTAAATCATAGCCCTCTGATCTAACTTAAACCATGGATTCAATCTGGGCCGTCTGATCTAACCCCTGTAGATGCTTTGCACCGGCAATAAAACTATAGGGCTACTCAGTGAAGGTGAATTCGGTGGATTGCAGAGGAACAAAGAGAAGATTTATACTGGTTCAGGCCCTCGATGTGAGGTAATACCCTACGTCCAATTGAGGTGTTATTCCTCTGAGGTGTATGATGATCGATGATCTTGTCTCTTGCCCTGAGGGGCGCCCTACCTCCCTTTATATACTAGGGGACAGGGGTACATGATAAGGATCCCAGCCGGATACGGCCAAGGGATATCCTTCTTAGACATAGAAACCTATCCAACTAGGACTATGTTTCCTTATTATACAAGGCAAGGCCTGCTGGGTGCTATCTTATCTCTAATCACATGATTCGGCCCATCCTCTATCCGAGTGGCCCATATACTGGTAGTGAGGTACCCGGGGCCCATGGCCTCCACAGTAGCCCCTGAGACATTCATAGTTGAGTCACAGCTGATGCCGAGTGCTCATCCTCCACGGTGAAGATTGCCCAAGTGCGATGCTCCCAAGTACTCTTTGTCCGAGTGAGCCTTCTTCCCAAGTCCTGCTTCATGTCAGCTGGCAACGAGGCTATGAAGGGCTTCATATAGATGTATGAATAGTGTGCACTGAATAGGCGCACCTATTAGGTGTAGCCCCCAACTTTGTGCTTAATTGTGAAAACAATTAAACATAAAGTCAAAGATCTTTAACCTGATAATCTTTCTCGAGTAGATTACTACTGGTATATAATATTCTTTGGTATCATGTCAACCGGAATAAACTTTATAGTCTTACTGAGTAGGGTACTACTCGTATATAGGACTCTTCGACGTCATATCAGTCGGAATGTGTGTTTATAGTCTTGCCGAGTAGGATACTACTCGTGTATAGGACTCTTCAGCTTCATGTCAGCTGGAATAAGGAATTTATAGTCTTTTCCGAGTGGCGTCCCACTCAGAAGTTAGACTGCTCCACATCATGTCAGCGGGAAAAGATATTTATGGTCTCTCCCGAGTAGTGCACTACTCGGAAGTTAGACTCTTCAGCATCATGTCAGCCAGAATAACGTTGCTCATGGCAACTGGTGGCCACGCATGTAGGCTGAGTACCACTCTATGAAAATAAATCCATAGCGCAGTTAGGTGTACCCGAGAAAGATACCTGCATCTCCAATTTTAATGAAGACCATCTTGTGATCCTTATAAGGATGTATCCTCGAGACTTGGTGGATAAAGCAAATACCCAAACATATATGTTCAGCAATAAGGCTCTCATGAAGCATACCTGTTTACCTCATCGGCTCCTGTTAGTAGCACCAGCACTATAATTTCAACTCAGCCTACGAGCGGCCCACATGGAGCATGCTACTGTAGGAACTCATATCTTGGTGGCCCAGTGCTGACTGTGTGGGCCCAAGCCCATCTAGTTGGCATCGGCTCTATAAAAGCTGGGAGAGAGAAAAAGATTCCTTCATCTTCCCCAAATCAGCCAATCGCTTCGTCTTCCGCTTCCGTGCCCAACTTTTTGCCTCTTTGCTCGGCTAGGGTTAGCTACTGCTGTTCCCCACCTAGACTCGGGCGATTCCAATCCTCTTCGTGTGCTCCAAGCCCCCGATTCGTTTTTCTCCAAATCTTACCGCTTCCAGTCATGCCGAAAGCTTCGGATCTTGCGGGTGCACCGGAGAATGCTTGGCCAATTTCAGATTGTGGCTCGGTGAAGCTGAAGCTGCTGGAGAGTCAACTGAAGTTGCCCAGCCAAGAGGTGATTCGCTGGCAGCCAGCTAAGGGTGAGTCGGTCCCAAATCCCCAACCTGGTGAAACAGTAGTTTTCGCCTCTTTTTTCGATCGGGGTTGTGCCTTCATCTTCTGATTTCTTCCGCCACGTGGTGGCTCTATAAGCTAGAGTTGGTGCATTTGAATCCCAACTCGATTCTTCAGATCTCCATCTTTGGTGTTCTCTGTGCGAGTGCTGCTATTTGGGCGTGGAACCCCATTTCAATTCTTTTAGGCAGTTGTTTCCACATTAAACCCCAGCCCTCCAAAATAACATCAGCGTAATTGGGGGTTGGGGTGTTCAGTTGAGTGAGTGATATGGGAAAATCATATCTTGATCTTCCCTTGAAATCAGTCCTTGAAGGGCTGAGCACAAGGAGTGGTTCTTATTGCGCAGATCTGGCTCCCTCCTTTGCGGCCATTTCACCGGCGTCGCCGTCGTAGTTTTACCGAATTGTTGGCAAACCTCGACCTTTGAAGAAATGGTGTCAAGTGCATCAACTGCTGACAAAGTTGGATAACTCAAGAGGCCGGCCTGACTAGACCCTGGGTGGCCAGGCAGTTCCTGGCTCGGCGCTTCCAGCCCTTGAAGCTAAGGAGCGCGTTTGGCTGGGGATCTATTACCAGGGAAAACATGACCTTGACCGGTGTCAGCCAGGAGATCGGCCAATGAGCAAAACGGTGACAGAGACCCTGTTTGGATACTTCTCCAGCGGGGGGGTAATCGAGACCGAAGACAGAAGAGACGCAATTGCGTCCTACAGGTGCAGCTTGTGGCCCCCCTTCGAGGGTAACATCCGTATCGTTCCTTTGTTAGCGCAGGCCTGATGACTTGGATGTGTGATTCCCTGGCAGTATATGATTATCAAGCCGATGTTGAATCTCTTTAGTGGTGCGGTGGGAGTTCGATGAAGACTTCCCGCCCGTTGTCGGCCGTCGCATCAAAGAGAGGCGGGAGCCCTGCCGCCGCCCAGCCCGACGGCCCAAGAGAGCCGGAGAAACCTATTCTTATCGGGCGAAGGGCCATGATGCCGCGTCTCGCGTTAGGAGGCTGAAGATAAAGGCATTGCTGTAGTGACGCCAAGCGATCAAGCCCAGGGTTGAGACCTGGCGGGGCTAGCCAACGCGCTGGAAGCCTGTGGCACAACGTCGGCCGAGGACTGCCAGAGCCAGCAGATAGCGCCAAGCACGGATGCTGCCCGAACCCAGCCGCACCGGAATCTGGCCGACGCGAGCCGAATGCGTCGCCCCGCCCGACAGTTCGACGCACCGACTGATTCGCGGCCTAAGCTGATAGCTGGATGGTAGCTCCCTGTCAGGGCCGGGTCGCTCAGAGAGAAAACTGAAGTTCTCCAAGGAGGTATGCTTACTCCAGATCTCTCTAAAATTCTTGCTGTACAGGAGTGTTTTTGAGTCTTGTTTTCGTCATCAGGAAGCGAGCCGATATCGATCTCAAGAGACCTCCTGCGCTCCCCTGAAGAGCCCGCCCCAGCCGAGTCGGCGCCGTGAGCCACGCCCACTGAGCCGGTGGCCACTCGAGTCCACGGAGACTAAGGTGGTCTTGACTGCTGGGCTGTTCAAGCGCACCCGCCAAGGAGCAGTCTGAAGCTGATGTCCCAGCCCCTTAAATCGTCACTCGCTACAGAGGCCGTCATCGGAGTCCCTGAGCCGATCCCCGAGGCCATGGGGGACGGGCGGCGCGGAGGCCAGGATCCCCGTCGCCGTCGTGGTCTCGCCGTCATCATCACCGCCTGCAGAGATCCCAACCTGCCTCGGATCTGAAGCTCCTCCGCGTAGGATTGCCCGGACGTTCACCCTGGAGACGGCGCCTGACGCGACCGTGAAGGCTTCAGACTTGACGCAGGTTGTCGCGAGAACGGGAACAGCGAAAGCTTGCTTCGCGCCGCCTATCAGCGTGGGTCCCAAGGAGTGGGGTATAACTTTGTGCCGAGTCGCGTGATCTTCTCGTTTCACGCCCCTGATTCCATTCCTGATGTGTTCTTTAACCCTAGGCAGAAAACTTGTCGACCGTAATGAGCGATGACAGAGATCCTGGTCGAAGAATAGCTCCCCACCTCGCAGAATTGGAGCAGCTTCCGAGCATTGAAGGCCGAGATGGCAGGAGCGCCACTCCGGGGAGGGAAGCCTGCTGAGAAAGGAAGTGGGCCCGACTGGGGGGGGGGAACAGCTAGGGACGAGACTTGGGCGCCAAGCCGGAAGATTGAGGTAAAATTCCCCGAATGCATCTTCCCGACTCGAATTGATGTATTCCTCCAGCTGCGTTGTTCCCGACCGCCCTGTTGCGTCTTGACCACACGGTTTGAGCTCTGTGGCCTAATTCTGTTGTGGAAGCCTCGAAACAGAGTTAAGACTTGGAAACGAGAAGGAATCCCAGCTGAAAGCGGCTAAGAGCCAAGGCCGAGCTGAGAAGGTCAAGGTTGACCCTGACGAAGCGCCAACGCTGAGCTCAAACGCCGAGAAGCCGGTTAAG
>RYFJ01004445.1:0-59688 GCA_003991445.1 Oryza meyeriana var. granulata
AAAGGAGAGATTTGAAATAAAAAGATATTTAGTCTAAGAGGACCTTAGCAGCCGCCTTCGCCCTATAATCCTTCCCAAAAATGCTCCGCTTTTCTTGAAAGGAATAGAGGAATCTGTGTTACTCTCGGCAGCATTCTAGTAGCAAAAAAAAACCTGTTTATTGTTTTTTTAAAATCAAATCAAAGTAAAGTTCCGTGAGTCTGAAGCGATGTTTGAAAAGATACCATCCAAGTCAAATCAAAGTGAAAAAATCATAAAAAATAAGACTGAAATATTGGCAACCCATTTGTAGGTGTGTAGGTGCTGGTCCCCGCACTCAAGAGTGCACAAGATACACAGGTTCCTTTTTAAAGGTCTTATATAAACATTTTTTGGAACAAGGAAGAGCATGTTTTGTTTTCAGCAAGTTGACAAGGCATAAGAAAAAAAAAGACTCCTCTCTAATAGACCCTAAACAACCAACCCAGAAGTAGAAATCCTCCATGGCCTTGACTTGACAAAAACGACATACTCTCTTTAAGTCACACTTTGGACTTGATGTTGGCCGCTAGCCGCAGACCTTCCTGGGCTGCGCGCTCACGCGGCAGCCCTCTAGGGACGCTCGCCCCACCACCGCCTCACCCAGCTTGCCTCGCTTCGGCCGCCGCCCCACCGCCCCGCACCGCCGAACTCATCCATCAGTCGCCACTCCCATCCGCACCCCTTAACCCTTCAAACCTAGCCAAGTCACTTGCATCTAACTCTCTAGCGCGCGTTTTCCCCCCCGCATCGCTTGCCCTCACCCATCCCGTAGCGGTGGGCACCGCGCTTGCCATTTACTGTTCGTCTCGTCGTCAATCATCCGCCGCCGGCCGTTTGCCTTTCTGGATTCAAGGTCTGCGAACCACAGTTTCGCATTCTCGACCTCCATCAAACTGCTCGCCATCCGGTGCATCCCCATTCCTCTCGTGATCTCTTCTAGTTCAACCATTCACTCCAACGCTCTCTCCTTCATCGTCGGGCCGTGCCCCGGTAACCCCGCCGCCGTTGACGCCCGATACTCTCCGCCTGTGCGCGTCTCACGTCGGCTAGGCATGGGAACCAGGGTGGCCCACAACACCGGCTGGAGCTGCATCCCCCCACCCATGCAAAGCCCGCTGCTCCAGGTAAAAATTGTTCTTATGTCATGTTCTGAATGATAGTCTGAAGCATTGGTCAAGTGGAAAGATTTCTGCAAATATGATAGGCCAAATTCAACGGTGTCAATCATCATCGACACCGGCAACAGTGACAAGATTCAATTGTAGCTTTATTAAGGTTGGTAAAATCATTTTTTCTTGTGCAAACTCTGTGCTCCTATTTAGGTTTGAAAAAACATGAATCAGGTCTATAAAAGTGTCAAGCAATCAAATGCAGAGTATTTTAATCTTGTATAAATATTAAACACAGACTGCTATGCAATAGAGTTTAATTCAATGATGTATACATCGATAATTAATAATGCTGCAGATAGCCTCTAAATTGTTGGTACACAGCCTTGATATCATGTTTGTGGGATCAATCATGTAGCTTTTTTGAATGGTGAGATGACAATATATCTGCATTTTTTCCACTTGTCATGTCGTAGCTTATTCTCACAAACCAAATCTACTCTTCTTAATATCAGTAATTGTGGCTGCAATTGTAAGAGCATTGTTTTGCCCGGTTGAAAAGAGTGGATGTTGTTTTTCTTGTCAATCCCGTTGTTTACATATTTTGGAAATCTTCGAATTTATTCACATTATATGAAATAGAAAATCGTATAAAGGGCTGGTGTAGATGAGATCCTAAATTACAGTAAAAGACTGATGTGACTTCAAGGGCTAGGAAATAAACAGTATCGTCAACAATTTATGTATCTATTTGAAAGGACCTTCAAGGGTTACTTAGTGAGTCACATCTTCGTTGACTACGTCTTAAATAAGTCGATCAGGGTGTTTAATTGTGGTGGTATAATACGTTTTAGCATTAAATCTTGTAACTTGGTACATAGATGCAGATAAAAGCTACAAGTTAAAGAGCAGTGCATTTAAACAGCTTTTTGCACTTAAAATCCTAGCATGCTAGACCAACAGTTAACATACATCATGCGCTTTAAAAGAAGTTAATCTTGTGATTAACATAATATTGCCCAAAGTTTTTATGCTCTAGAAAGTTAAAAAATAATCAATGTGCATTTTGTGAGCCTAAACTTTTATCAGTTTAATCTTCAGGGAGAAATAATTATATTCCTAACTCTTTATAGCATGTGGTTGAGTCATGGCAATTTGCACCTTCTTTTGTTTCTTTCAGATACAGGTGACCTGAATGCTATTACTTACTTCGGAGCGATTGAATGGCTTAAAAAGATTATATATATAGAAAACCTGAAGCTCCTTGAGGTTGCAATAACCGGTTCAACGATTTGCTTTCCCACTATAGGTAGCGACTTCTGTTCACGTTAATTTGGAAAGATTCAAGTTTTGTCATGGCTATTGGGTTATTGTACCATTACTTTCCGCATGACCATTACACATTTTTTTGTGTTTTTAAAGCTACCATTTTTGGTACGTATTTTAGGCGGAATTTAAATACCAAAGCTAGAGCTTGTTTTAGGGTTCTGGAAAACAACTATCCAGGTTACATGGCAGAACGCATAAAATTTGTTTTTTAATCAATGAGTTTTGTAACTACCTGGAACCTACATCATTGCTACGGAAAGTACTATAATGTGATGTGAATCCATACTGATTTTTACATAAACAAACAAAAGAAAAATAGAATTACTGTTAGTCAAATTTGGAATATGGGAGGTAACTGATACTATTGAAAAATAGAAAAAAAGTGTTAAACACCGAATCAAAATGTTTAGCATAAATTAAGAGCACATTGAAGCTCTCCATTTGTATGTTTTCCTGCTGCTTTCCAGTTTTGTTGTTAGCCCAGTTTATTCCCGCATCATAATTTAAATTTTTCTTGGGATCACCAGTATGGTCCATTATTGAAGGATATTAAATCTCATTATTGCCACAGAAGTGGTGAAAAACTATAGAGAACATTCGAATATGCTGGATAGAAAACTTTAAATCAACAAAAACCTAAAAAGCCCTAGCGAGTCATGTATTGAAATCTCCTCTCAGGAAACTTATTTTTTGTGTTACATATTGTCTGGTTGGTCTAGGGTTAGGAAGAAAGGTTAAGAGCTTGTACAACGTGGATGACACAAGTGAGCACTAAGCTAGGTTGGTGTCAATGGGATAAACTCTTTATGGATGTGCCTAGATAGAATAGCTTAAAAAATTTATAGTTTTCAAATTGGTGTTTTAGCAATTTAATAATATTTTGGCATGGCATCAATGTCTAAAATTTAGATAAATGTTTGACAAAAAATAATAACCATGTGCTCACCAAAAAAGTAGTTTGGGCCAATTAGAACTTTTCAATATTCATTTTTGCATGGAATACAATCACACGACAATAGCACCTTAAAAAAGTCCACCAATGCGATGCCATGAACTCCTAATCATCATGGACTAAAACAAAAAACACAAAGTGGCTAAGGTGGTTGAGGTCATTGCTCTCACAAAAAGGGGCTGTTGAGAACACGCTTAAGAAAGTTCTAGGCACAACAGATGAACATAGTTTGCTGTTAGTTAAAACAAAAATTAGAACGTGATACCACTAGCCGCTGTGATGAGGACATAACACCATCGATACGTCCACACCTACGATGGAGAAGGCAACAAGGAAGGAAGGAGATAAACAAGGAAAGGGATCGCGCAGGTGGAATCGGAACTATACGGCAGCGCAACGTTGTGATGGCCACCCACGACTTCATACGACTCCGATTTGGGAATTCTTAGTACTTACGGAAAACCTTATCAAGTCTACTTTCGAAACAGGATCCCTTTCCATATTCATATCTACTCGGAATTGGTCCGAATCATCGTTTTAAGTGACAAAAGGTTTTCTGTTTAAGGTGATGCGTCACTATTTTTGGCCAAAAGGCCATATATCAAGTTGGGTCATTAAGGGACGTGTCCTCAGGTTAGAGAACAACCCCAACCACCCCTGTGATCGTCCCCATCCTAATTAATACTTTAGAGCAGCCACAAACAGATTGTGTTTTTTAGATTAGTTAGCGTCGCTACTTTTCCTGGTGTTAATCCCGTGATCGGTTAGATTGCTGGGTTTTGCTCTCGTCCTTCGGACCCACCATTTTTGTCTCTTGAGTTAAACCTTTATCTTTATTTCGCAAGTTAAGTTGCTTTGGGTTTCATGCTGTTTTGATAGTTCTTCGATTGCTTACAACAACAATTACCCGTCAGTGGTTGGGCTGTCGTCATCCTCGCGATTGCAAAGCAACCTCTGGGTTGGTGTAATGATTTCTAAGGGCGCAAGTCCCTAGACGGTTGTAGGTCGATCACCACACTCGCTCCAATCCAATCGACTCCTCTCATTTGGAAAGTTCGGGACCCTGTTACATCAACGCTGTCACTAGTTTTTGAGCTCCAGCACCTGAGAAAGAAATGAGAAATGTCTAATCAAACCGCTATTTGTTTTTCCTCTGCTCATTGTTTTTCAGCAAAATCATATATAGGTGATGAGCAGTCTATGTTCATCTACTACTACACAATACAAGATATCTCCCAATGTGGTGTCAAAAGAATTCGAGAGTGATGGTTTTTAACGGAGTTTTTATTTGGTCACTGAAAGGTGGGTTCCATATCGGCGTTTGGTTGTGGGCCCCACTTGTCATTGGTGTTTATTTTGGGATTTTTTGGCGAAATGGTTTGTGACTCTATCTGTTCTTTTGTGCGTGGTAATAGAGAAGTACAGAGAACAGAAGGTTGTGGTACTAACAATGCCTTTGGTTTGGATCATCTTATGAATAAATTAATTCAGTTGGGCTTTCTAAATAGTATTTGGGCCCAATTGAACTGTTGGTCGCACTCAAAAGTAATGGGGGTAGAGTTACCTGCTCGAATACAAAACAATGTTGCTGTAGCATTTTATAAATACTATAGCACAGAGCGTACGAAATGCAGCTAGAGGGTTTCGAATTAAGGGGCTCAATTGATCATTTGATCCAATGCTTGGTTGCTAATATACTAAACGCAAAAATCATTAACAGAGACCTTTTCAAATATTCCCATCAACGATCTACATTGATTTCCTGTAATTAGAGCATCGTAAACAAAAGGGCAGTTATACAGCAGCAGCCAGAGAGGAAAGATAAGGTAATTAGATGGCATAGGAATGGGGTAATCCCTTATCTTGTAATCTGTTTTGATTGGTCCTCTTGGTGGTTTGTTTTCAAATGTGCACCCCACATAATGCTTTCTTTTATCCTGAAACATGTTGGAAAATTGAGAGTTAGAATCAGTTACTTGCAGATTTTTGTGATTTCCATTAGGTATGAATATTACCTTCAACACGATCCCCGATTAGACAAAAGGTCTTGAGGTGTCACGTATTTCAGGACTCTCCACAAATTGGTTAGGGTCAGAGGGCTTAAAAGTAATGTTGCAGACTATTCTGGAATTGAAACATTCCAGCAGTAGTTAGTATCTGAAATAATCACTTCTGTTCAGCGAAAACTGATAAGCAATAACTGAATGGGTAAGTACCATGTTCAGCGAAAGCCCATCTGTGCACCACACTGTGTTAACTTTCTGCATTTATATTTTTGTTGACATTTACATAAAGTTTGCTAGAGGACACTGAATTTGATGAGGCGAAAGCCTAGAATTATCTTGTTTCAGTAGTTATATAGTTATATAGTATTGCTTGGTATGCACAAATCTATACCAAGCTCAATAATGTGGAGCATAAGGTATCTCTCTGTTGTTCTCCTTAGGAAGTTCTCAGGCTTAACTGGCATTTATCATTCTTTAGATAATCTATGCCATTTTCCATGTCTTTCCATTCCTTAAAAATATAATATTCATACTTATGTGGTTCCATGGAGTCCCGACGTAATTTCTTATTTAACAGTGAGATGTGTGTACTCTAAACAATCAAAAAGTGTAGTTTCACTACTATAGTGATATGCGTAGTGTCTGTATTTTTACCATATAAGTCTTCTATACCTATCTCTTCACATTCTGACATACTCTTGTTCTGCAAAACATTTTCATGGGTTCCTTTCGTTTATGGTAGTTCTTACCTTTGCATCTGCTTAGACTTTAGCATAAAGGATTCCCATCCGGTTTTAGTTGCTGGTCCACATATAATTAGAAGAAAGAGCTTTTATTCAGCCTATTGATTGCCACTCTTGATACCCCAAGCAACACTATGCTTTATACTTGCAAGACTGGGACCTATGCAATCCAGCTTAACTACAGATTCCCTCGCTATTGATAATCTCATCTATTTTTCAAGTAGTTCACCAGGGAGTTCGTCAATGAGATTACTATATATATATCCCTCATAAGACCTTTTAAGCGTAATGTATTTTATGTAAGATTTGAGATTGTGGTTTTGGGTTTCTACAATGAGCTTTGTGTTTTTTTTCTTGGTTGAGATGTGAAGTAAGATTCAGGGATATATATATTGTAAGAATGTGTGGGAGCCATGGGCCCCGGGTACCTCACTACAAGCACATGGGCCACTCGGATAGAGGATGGGCCAGATCATGTAATTAGAGATAAGATAGCACCCGGCAGGCTGTGCCTTGTACAATAAGGAAACATAGTCTTAGTCGGATAGGATTCTATCTCTAATAAGGAAATTCCCATTGGTCGTATCCGACTGGGATCCTTACCATGTACCCCTGTCCCCTAGTATATAAAGGGAGGCAGGGCGCCTCATGAGGGCAACCGAGATCAATTGATCACAAATACACCTCAGAGGAATAAACACCTCAAACTGGACGTAGGGTATTACCTTCACCTTGAGGGGCCTGAACCAGTATAACTCCCTCGTGTTCCTCTGCAATCCACCGAATTTCCAGTTCGCCGAGTACCCCATAGTATTATTGCCGGTGCAAAGCATCGACATTGGCGCGCCAGGTAGGGGACCTTGCGAGTTCTTCATCAACAGATTCGATGGATCCCATCAACGGAGTCAAGGGGCGACAAGTTCCCAACAGGAGGCAACCATCAACCTTCGGGAGCATATTGATTTCGTCGCCGATCAACTCGGCAACCTTTCTTTGGCTGAGGCAGATCCGATAAATGCCAGCCGAGGAGCCAGCCGGCGTTGCGCCAGTCGGCCCCAGGGACGTCACCATCTCCTTCGACGATCTACTACGACAGTCCCCTCACATCGCCGGACATCGGGACAACTCTCTCCTTCGGCGTCCGACTCGCGCTAGGCCTTGAGCCAGCGCGGGTTAAGGCCAAGAGGGGGAGAGATCGTCAATCTCCCGTACGGATTCCGCGACGCTGTGGCATCTACAAACCCGCGCAGCAGACCCACCCGACCCTCCAGCGATTCAGTTTGGACACGGTCATGACCGTTTCAACAGATTGGATCTTAGAGAGGTCGGAGTCGTCCTAAGACTCCGATAAACTACTCGGAGTCCGACAACCAAAGTCGGATAGCGGTTCGAGCACCAACTCGGACTCCACCTTGGCAAAGCTTCCTCCTCCCCCCGCGAGATTTCTTCATGGCTTTCAACGCCACCCTTCCGAGGTGCCGCGACTGCAAGAGGAGCAAGCATGAGGAGCAACGCCGAAATACAACAACAAGAAGAGGCCAACCGACAAGCTCGCAATGACGGGCTTCGACAAGCTGGGCGAGCCGCCCAGCAGCAGATCCTCCGACCAAAGTCGCGGCAGACCACGATGTCTTCGTCACGCCACAACAGAACGTCGTGGCCGCCGCAACTCTGCTGGACCACGGCTCCAGTTTGGGCCGGGACCATCAGGCCCACACAACCATCGCCAAGATCAAGGCGATGATACTTGCCCGCGCCTGCCAGCAGCAAGAACAGTCAGGCAACAATCACATACCGACCCGGTCGGACGGGCTCTCCAGCGGCGGAGTTCATCTGCATCCCGCACGACGACGGGCAGCCGGCTCCACCCGGCAGCATGAAGAATCCCCGCCATACAAACACTCAGCAATACCAACTACGACAACCGGCGGCGTCACCAGTACGACCGCCGACGCCCAATCAAGACCTCCATTGCGGTTACAAACGCGATCTCCGCCACACCACATAAAACGCCCGGCGCGAAGAGCGCGAAGAGGATGAACGCGCCCGACTGGAGGATGAACACGAGCGCTTCGGTCTCCACTACGAGCGGCTACACCGCCATAAACCGAAGCCCGAGGTCCCTCAACGATGATGAAGGCATCCCAGCCTTTAACTCGGGAGTTAACAGGGACGTCCGATGGCCAGTCGGCTTTAAGCCTACCGGAATTGAAAAGTACGACGGCAAGACCAACCAGGGAGTCCTGGCTCACCGTTTACGTCCTAGCAGTTCAAGCTGCTGGGGGGGACAGCAGAGCCATGGCTAACTACCTCCCAGTCGCGTTATCCGACTCGGCGAGGACATGGCTGACAGCCTCCCAAGGCGGTCGATCGGTTCCTGGGGACAAACTCAGGGAGTGGTTCATCGCTAACTTCCAGGGGACCTACGAGAGACCGGCTTCCGAGCACGACCTCTACCAACTGCAATCAGAAAAAAAACGAGTCTCTACGGGAATTCATCAAAAGGTTTTCCGAGAAAGCGCAATCAAAATCCCAAGCATCAAAGACGAGGTCGTCATCGCCGCCTTTCGCAAGGGAGTAAAGGACGCCCCGCTCATCGCGAAGTTCACTCGGAAGCCACCCATCCACTGTCCGGACTCTCTTCGACATGGCCAACAAATACGCCGACTCAGCTGAAGCCGTCGCAGAGGCCTTCGACGAGAAGAAGGAGCCCCGACAAAAAAGACAACAGGGCAAAAAAGCCGACAACGAGCCGCCTCAGAACAAACCTGGCAGCCGCAAGCGGAAGTCAGACAACGAGGTGGCTAACATGGAGCGCAGTCGGTCGCGTCCCCAGCGGAACAACGACTACCAGAAAGTCATGAGCGGGCCTTGCCCCTTCACCCCAAGGCCGCACGCGGCCAAAGACTGCCACATGCTCAAGAAAGTTTTGCCTCCGAGCAGGCCTCATCGTCTTGGCGCCGACAAAGGACAAGGACAAGCCAGACTCGGGTCCGGCTGACGACTTCCAGGACCCCCAAGCCGAACTCAATCACATTCTTCGGGGGGCCACTCGCGTACGAATCCAAGCGCAAGCAGAAGCTATCAGCGCGGGATATTAACGCGGTCTCCACAATGGATACCCCAATACCTGCGCTGGTCAGAGATGGCTATCACCTTCAACCCGCGCGGATTCACCCAGATCAGGTTTCCCACCCGGGACGATACCACTCGTCCTAGACCCGGTCGTCAAAATATTAGGCTGAAGAAAACCCTCGACGGAGGCAGTGCACTTTCAACATCCTGTTCGCCAAGACTTTGGACGAGATGAGAATCCTCGTTCAGAAACTACGGCCGAGCACCCGCGCCCTTCCATGGGATAATCCCCGGCTTGTCATCAACCCCACTCGGGCAGATAACCTTAACCGGTGACCTTCGGCACGCGGGACAACTTCCGGCACAGAAAAACATCCCCTTCGAGGTCGCCGACTTCGAGACCGCGTATCACGCGATACTCGGACGACCGGCCCTCGGCCAAATTCATGGCGATACGCACTTACACATACAAGTGGTGCTGAAGATGCCCGGGCCAGCAGGAGTCCTCCCTCCGCAGCGACGCTAAGCAAGCCTTCACCTGCGACAAGGAGAGCTGCGAGCTGGCTCAAACACAAGAAAGGCAGTCGGGCGCGACAGCATCCGGCAAAGCCGCTACATCTGAAGTCGACAAGATCCAGTTCCGGCGAAAAAAGCAGCGAAGTCGGGGAATTTCAGCGGACTCTGACACGAAGAAGATCCCCCTGGACCTTCCGACCCCTCCAAGACTGCCTTAGTCGGGACGGACTCGACCCCAAATAGGAAGACGCGCTCGTCACCTTCCTCCAAGCCAACAAAGATATCTTCGCGTGGAAACCGTCCGACATGCCGGGCGTACCAAGGGAGGTGATCGAGCACGCCCTACACGTAAAGCCAGACGCCAAGCCGGTCAAACAACGGCTGCGGTGCTTCGCTCAAGACCGCAAGGACGCTATCCGGGAGGAAATCACCAAGGCTCCTCGCAGCCGGCTTCATTCAAGGAAGTCTACCACCCGGACTGGCTGGCCAAACCCAGTCCTGGTCCGGAAGAAAAAACGGTAAATGGCGCATGTGCGTCGACTACACCGACCTCAACAAAGCGTGCCCCAAGGACCCATTTGGTCTTCCCAGAATAGATCAGGTGGTTGACTCCACGGCGGGGTGCGACCTACTCAGTTTTCTCGACTGTTATTCGGGATATCATCAAATTAGCTTGAGGGAACAAGACTGTTTAAAAAAACATCTTCATCACGCCGTTTGGAGCGTATTGCTTATATCACAATGCCGTTCGGACTGAAAAACGCAGGCGCAACCTACCAAAGGGCTATTCATTCAGCGGTGTCTGCACACTCAGATCGGGCGCAACGTGGAAGCTTACGTCGACGATGTGGTGATCAAGTCTAAATCCAGACAAGACCTCATTGCCGACTTGGAAGAAACCTTCCAAAACCTTCGAAGATTCAAGATGAAGTTGAACCCGGACAAGTGCACCTTCGGGGTTGCCGTCTTAGGAAGTTACTCGCTTCATCATCTCGCACCGCGGCATCGAGGCTAACCCGGAGAAAGTCAACGCCATCAAGAACATGGCGCCCCCGACCAACTCAAAGAACATCCAGAAGCTGACAGGCTGCATGGCGGCACTCAGTCGGTTTTATCTCCCGACTGGGCGAACGGGGCATGCCCTTCTTCAACAAGCTCCTCAAAAAAGGCGGACACCTTTCAGTGGACCCCGGAAGCCCAGCAAGCCTTCGAAGACTTCAAAAAATTCCTCACATCACCCCCCGTGCTAGCGTCACCCCTGCCCAGGAACCACTAATGCTTTATCTGGCGGCAAAACACAGTAGTCAGCACGGTGCTTGGTAGTGGAGCGATCCGAACAGGGTCATCTTCAAAAAATACAACGGCCAATCTACTTTGTCAGCGAGTCCTTGCCGACTCCAAAACAAGATACCCGCAGTCCAGAAGCTGCTATACGGCCTACTCATCACAGTCCGAAAGCTGGTGCACTACTTTCAAGCACATCAAGTCACGGTGGTCACAGCGTTTCCACTCGGGGATGTCCTTCATAATCGCGAGGCCACCGGCCGGATCGCTAAATGGGCACTCGAGTTGATGGCGTTTGACATCACTTTCCAGCCACGGACAGCTATCAAATCTCAAGCTCTAGCCGACTTCGTGGCCGAGTGGACAGAAGTTCAACTCCCAACACCAACGACAAAGCTAGAGTACTGGACAATGTACTTCGACGGTTCCCTACGGATCGGCGGTGCCGGGGCTGAGAGTCATACTGACGGTCCCCCACTGGCGAAAAGTTGAAGTACGTACTACAAAATCCACTTCCCGGCTTCCCAAACGTCGCCGAGTACGAGCTCTTGTTCACGGGCTCCGCATCGCCATATCACTCGGCAATACGTCGACTGGTTGTGCGCGGAGACTCCCAACTCGTGGTCAACCAAGTCATGAAAGACTGGACCTGTCTCGACGACACAATGGCGGCATACTGTCAGGAGGTCCGCAAGTTGGAAAACAAGTTTGACGGGCTGGAAATCACACACGTCCTGCGTCAATACATACGACGCGCCGATGAGCTGGCAAACATGGGATCCAAGCGAGAAGCGGTTCCGACTGGAATCTTTGTCGAGCAACTTATGGAGCCATCAGTCAAGAAGAAACCGGCACAAGAGCAGTCGGGAGGCGAGCCTACCCCGACCACCGACGAAGTGCTGCACATATGTCAAGACTGGAGGGGTCCTGTTCTCAATTCCTCCTGGACGATGAACTCCAGAAGATCGCAATCAAGCCGAGCAAATCAAGCGTTGAAGCAAAAGCTTCCTGCTAGTCGGAGAAGACCTGTACCGAAGGAGCGCATCCGTGTCCTCATGTGCTGTGTCACCACCGAGGAAGGCAAGCAGATTCTGCATTCAATCACTCGGGCATATTGTGGCAACCATGCTGCATCCAGGACGTTAGTCGGAAAAGCTTACCGGCAGGGATTCTTCTGGCCCACCGCAGTCACAGACGCCAAAGATATCGTTCGCAAGTGCGAGGGTTGCCAGTTCTTCGCAAGACAGACAAATCTTCCCGCCCAGGAACTCCAGACTATCCCTATCTCTTGGCCATTCGCAGTATGGGGGCTCGACATGGTCGGGCCGTTCAAGAAAGCGCCAGGAGGGTTCACACATTTATTCGTCGCAGTGGATAAATTCACCAAGTGGATTGAGGCTAAACCTGTCGCAACAATCACGGCGGCACGAGCAAAGGACTTCATCTTGAGCATACTATACCGGTTTGGAGTCCCTAACCGCATCATAACCGACAACGGCACTCAGTTCGCGGCAGGCCTATTCCAAGATTTCTGCGACGACTTCGGCATCAAGATCTGCTATGCCTCTGTGGCACACCCGCGGAGCAACGGGCAGGTTGAGCGAGCCAACGGCATGGTCTTACAAGGCATCAAGGCCAAGATATACGACCGACTACAACCATACGCGGGTCGGTGGGTACAAGAACTACCATCCGTTCTCTGGTCTCTCAGAACCACGGTTAGTCGGGCAACAGGGCAATCCCCCTTCTTCCTGGTCTACGGTACTGAGGCCATGCTACCGACTGAGATACAGTTCGGCTCTCCGCGAGTCCGGGCTTACTCCGAAGACGATTCCAACAGCACCCGACTGATCGAATTAGATCAGCTGGAAGAAGCAAGAGACGCCGCAACAATCCAGTCGGCAAGGTATCTTCAAGGCCTGCGTCGCTACCACAATCGCAATGTCCGTGGCCGCGCCTTTTTGGTCGGGGATCTCGTTCTAAGGAAGATACAAACCACCAAGGACAGGCATAAACTATCCCCCATCTGGGAAGGGCCGTTCATTATAGCTGAGGTCACGTGGCCAGGCGCCTACCGACTGAAGACCAAAGACGGCGTCCTCATCACCAACTCATGGAATATAGAACAGCTACGTCCTTTCTATACCTGAGTCTTACTTTTTCCATGTGTACAGTTTTTCCTGACTCACTACGCCGCTTGTTCCAATCGAGTAGTGAGTCGGGGGCTGCATGTATATATGTGTTCTGTCAATAACATACAAGCTTATCTCACCTCGGTTATGAAGCCTTGCCACGACTGATGCGTTCGCCTGAGTATAGCATCTTCCTCTGAACGATTTTTATCAAGTTCTATCGAACTAACTCGGTGCACGCTACATGGTCGGGTAAAGCTAATGACAACCGAATAATAAGTTTGGCGGCGCGACACATATATTCACACATGATCGTATATGAAAGCATATGTATACACCGACTACAAGATATATTGCCTTTACAGACCCAGGTCTCGGGTAATCGCTTCAGCAGTCGGCTTCGCCTGTGAGATCAGCTCCAGCGCTTCCTCGGGCGTCGTCTCCTCGGAAAATCCCTCCCCGATGGCCTCAATGTCCGCCCTCGGGTAGATGGACTTGGTCATTGCTAGGGTCTGGGCCACGCCGGCGGCAACCCGCTCGTCTGAGTACCTTTTCAGGGCACTCGGCGCATCCTCGAGACGCCCCATTATTTGAGGAATTTTGCTACAGCTGGTCCCCACTGAGCGGGGATCCATAAGGTCAAGGAGCCCCTTCACGGACCCGACGAGGGCCTCCCGTGACTCCCTGATTGACTTTATCTCCTCCGTGTAGAACCGGTACTGGGCCTGGACGTTGGTTCTCATGCCTGCCCAGATCGGCCGGCAAGTAAGCTTGTCAGGTTCGGCCACACACGGAGTGACTAATGTATTGGCTGAGATCACAGTCGGGTTGAGGACTTACTTTCGTAGTCAGCCTCCCACCCGGCCACGGTCTTCTCCAGTTCGGCCTTCTCCTTACCGAGCTCGACGACGGCCTTCTCCAACTCGGACTTCTCCCGCTCAAGCTCGGTGTTGGCTTTTGTCAGGTCGGCCTTGACTCTTTCAAGCTCGGCCTTGGCTTCTTCGGCCTCCTTCAGCTGCGACTCCTTCTCCGCTTCGAGGTCTGCACCACAGATTAGCCAAGAGCTCAATCGCGCAGTCATGACACCACCAAGCAGTCGGATCGACGTAGCTGGATGATTACACCAACGGTCCAGTCGGGGAGATATGCTCGAGGATTTTACCTCTGATCTTCTCGGCTAGGGCCCATGTCTCAGCCCTGAGCTGATCAGCACCGCTCTTCAGCCAGGCCTCCCTCCCCGTGTGACGCGCCTCCATCTCGGCCTTCAATGCCCGGAGCTGTTGTAATTCCGCGAGGTGGGGAGCCATCTCGACCAGGATCTCTGTCATCGCCTCATTGCGGTCGACGAGCTTCTGCTCAGGACAAGGAACAAACCGACGACAGAGTCAAACATCAAGACAAGAAGATTGCTGGAGCTTCACTACAAGAATCATACCGCGACCCCTTGGGACCCGTTGATGGCGGCACGAAGCAGGCTCTCGCGCTCTCTCCTCGCGACGACTTCATCGAGTCTGAAGCTTTTCATGGTGCCGTCGCGAGTGGTCCACGAGAAGGTCCGGGGCATCACACGTGGGGGAGCTTCGATCCGAGGCAAATGTGGGATCTCCGGTGGCGGCGGCAACGGCGACGATGGCGATGACGATAACCATGATGGCGACGGGGTCCTGGCCTCGGCGTCGCCTCCCCCTACAACACTGGGGACCGGCTCGGGGGGTCCGCCCCCCGCTTCCGCGACGTATGGTGCCTCGGGGGCTGGGGCCTCAGTTTCAACAGCCACCTCTCGGTCGAGTGGCGGTAGTGGCCCTGTAGTCGGAGCCACCTCGGTTTCAGCGACCGGGCTGGCCGCCGGCTCAGCAGGTGTGTTCGCTGCTGCTGACTCGGCTGGGGCGGACTCATCAAGCAGAGCAGATGGGTTGACCTTTTTGAGGTCGATATCGGCCCGCTTCCTGCACAACGAAGCAAGACATCAGGACTGTATTTTAACAAACAACGACTACAGAATGCTCGGAGTAGCGCACCTCTTGGAAAACTTCAGCTTCCTGCTAGCGTGCCCGCTCCTCGGCGAAGCGCTAGCATCGGCACTCGCCCCGGTCGGTGTCGTCGACGGCAGAGGCATATCGGCCTGAGTCGGCCTCGACTCTGGTACGGTTGGTTCGGGTTCCTTCGCCCCAATCGGCCTCTGCTCTGGTTGGCCCCTTGGCGGCGCTGTTGCTGAGTACGACAACGTCGAGCCCAAGCCAGCTGCTCTCAGCCTGGGACTCGACCGCGTGGGCGTTGTGGCAGCGGTGTCCTTTATCTTCAAGCTACCGCTCACGGCACGCGCTGTCACGGCCCCCTCGCCCCGATATAAAATTGGCTTCTTCCCCGCTCTCTTGGAGTCGGGTTGAGCATCAGAGGGACTCCTTGGCCTCTTCCTCGACGCGACCGCAGACAATGGACGAGAATCTTCATCAAATTCCTCATGCCACTACAATCAAGTCGACAAGATACCATCACGCAAGGTTGAACAGTCATTGTTCCACAGGCGTTCACCACAGAAGAAAGTAGAAGGTTACCTTGGTCCGCGGCCGGATGAAGCTATAGGCAGCAACTCGGCGGTTATCATCTTCGGTGGCAACGACCCCTTCGGAGAAGTAGCCGAACAAGGTATCAGTTACTGCCCCCTTGTCCGCTGTCTCGCTGCTCACCCGGTCGGGATCGTGTTTACCTCTGAAGGCCCAGCCGAAAGCGCTTCTCAGCTTCAGCGGCTGAACGCGCCTCGTCAGGAAACGACGAGCCACCCAGGGCCCGGTCAAGCCGGCCTTCTTGAGGTCATCTATCTTCGTCAGCAATATGTGTGCCTGGCCTAGTTCTTCAAAGGTTGGCTCCGAAGACCAGCTTGGCAACACTGCCGGCGGCATACCAGTAAACGGGGGCAAGGAAGGAGCTAGATTGGCACAGTAAAACCACTCCTTGTGCCAGCCCTTCAGAGAAGATTTCAAGGGCAAATCGATATATGTTTTCTTCCCGTCACTCCTTAGTTGAAGACCAGCCCCCCCAATCACACTGATATTACTCTTGGAAGGCTGGGGCTTGACATGGAACAAGTGTCGGAAGAGGATGAAATGGGGCTCAACACCCAGAAAGCACTCGCAAAGAGTAACGAATATGGAGATCTGAAGGATCGAGTTGGGATTTAAATGCACCAACTCCAGCCCGTAGAAATCAAGGATACGGCGGAAGAAATCAGACGACGGAAGACACAAGCCCCGATCAAAGAAAGAGGCGAAAACTACCGTTTCACCAGGCCGGGGGTTGGGGCTCGACTCATCCCTCGCCGACCGCCAACGGATCACTTCTTGGCTGGGCAACTTCAGCTCGCTCTCCAGCCGTCTCAGCTTCACCGAGCCGCAATCCAAGATCGGCCAAGAACTCCCTGGCGCACCCGCAGGATTCGTCGCCTTCGGCATGACTGGAGGTGTTGAGATTTGGGGGAAAGCAAATCGGGGGCTTGGAATAAACGAAGAGGATTGAAATCGCCCGAGTCTGGGTGGGGAACGGCTGCTGCTAACCCTAGCCGGGCGGGAGGCGAAAAGCTAGGCGCGAAGGTGGAAGATGAAGAGATTGGTTGCTTTGGGGAAGACGATGGAATCTTTTTCTCTCTCCCCATCCTTTTATAGCCTAAACCGACTAGATGGGCCCAGGCCTACACAGTTGGTATTGGGCCGACAAGATATGAGTTCCTACAGTAGCATGCTCCATGTGGGCCGCCCGCAGGCTGAGTTGAAATTATAGCGCTGGTGCTACTCACAGGAATCGATGAGGTAAACAGATATGCTTCATGAGAGCCTTACTGCTAAACAAATATGTTTGGGTATCTGTTTTATCCACCAGGTCTCGAAGATATATCCTTATAAGGATCACAAGCTGGTCTTCATTAAAATTGGGGATGCAGGTATCTCTCTCGAGTACACCTAACCACGCAATGGATTTATTTTTCATAAAGTGGTACTCGGCCGACATGCGTGGCCATCAGTTGCCATGAGCAACATTATTCCAGCCGACATGACGCTGAAGAGTCTAACTTTCGAGTAGTGCACTACTCGGGAGAGACTATAAATTTCTCATTCCCGCTGACATGATGCGGATGAGTCTAACTTCTGGGTGGGACGCCACTCGGGAAAGACTATAAACACCCCCTTTCCAGCTGACATAACGCTGAAGAGTCCCATATACGAGTAGTATCCTACTCGGCAAGACTATAAACACACATTCCGACTGACATGAAGTCGAAGAGTCCTATATACGAGTAGCCTCCTACTCGGCAAGACTATAAATTATATTCCGGTTGACATGATACCGAAGAGTCTCATATACCAGTGGTAATCTACTCGGGAAAGACTTCCAGGTTAAAGATCTTTGACTTTATGTTTAATTGTCTTCACAATTAAGCACAAAGTCGGGGGCTACACCTAATAGGTGCGCCTATTCGGCGCACACTATTCATTTATCTACATGAAGCCCTTCATAGCCTCGCTGCCAGCTGACATGAAGCAGGACTCGGGAAGACTTACTCGGACAAAGAGTACTCGGGAGCATCGCACTCGGGTAACCTTCACCGTGGAGGATGAGCACTCGGCATCAGCTGTAACTCAACTATGAAGGTCTCAGGGGCTACTGTGGGAGCCATGGGCCCCGGGTACCTCACTACAAGCACATGGGCCACTCGGATAGAGGATGGGCCAGATCATGTAATTAGAGATAAGATAGCACCCGGCAGGCTGTGCCTTGTACAATAAGGAAACATAGCCTTAGTCGGATAGGATTCTATCTCTAATAAGGAAATCCCTTGGTCGTATCCGACTGGGATCCTTACCATGTACCCCTGTCCCCTAGTATATAAAGGGAGGCAGGGCGCCTCATGAGGGCAACCCGAGATCATTGATCACAAATACACCTCAGAGGAATAACACCTCAACTGGACGTAGGGTATTACCTCACCTTGAGGGCCTGAACCAGTATAACTCCCTCGTGTTCCTCTGCAATCCACCGAATTCCAGTTCACCGAGTACCCCCATAGTATTATTGCCGGTGCAAAGCATCGACAGAATGTTCAGTTTACATATTTGAGGTGCTGCCCCCATATTAGGCCCTTCGGTTTCTATTCGCACTTCTTCGTTTTTATCTTACTGAAGTTTATGTAACAGAGATCTGGCCCTTTGTGATGTATGCACTGTTGCAGTAGGGTGTAGGCCACGTCTTAGACATTTTGATTTGCCAAAAGAAAAGTACTGGCAAACTGTTTACTACGATAATTGTTGCAAGTATCTTTTTAAGTTACATGATGATAGATCATTATTATTTGCATTCATAAATGTCGGACCCGGGTTTGACCCCGAACCCTATGTGTGTACCGTGCTAGTCCCACGATCAATTGCTAGCACACACATTCAACATTGGCATCATAATCCATACATCACAGGTTCAGCTCACAGCAGTCCAAACATAAGTCGTACAAGAGTCTAGACTTTAGCGATTACATAGAGGCCGACCGGCCAAATAGAACAGCAAAATAACAAAGAGTTCAACAGCGGAAACAAGATAATAGAGGCATCAAAAACCAGCAAGTATGCCTCTGCCCGCCCACAGGCAACCAACCGGTAAGCCCTAGTAAGCACCGTCGTCGTCGTCTCCAAAACCCGCTGCATAGAAGTACCCGATTGTCGGGTCCTCCTCAACCATCTCTAAAAAAAAAGGAAGCCACACAAGCGTGTGTGAGTACAATACGTACTCCGCAAGACTTATAGTGTTTGCAATGGTATTCCATAATATGCGGAGATAAACAAGGAATGGTTTAGGTCCTGCGGTTTGCATAAATCATAATATACATAGCGAAAACATTGCGGTTTTGCAACGAAATTTTTGTAAATCAAGCTACCACAGCAAACAAGTATATAAGCATCAACCCCCAAGTGTTTCCAACCATATGGGCTCCCTGCCCATGCCAGCCATCAGTGGCAACACGCTGCCACAACCATCCCAGCGAACTCCCCGTTCGCACCAAGATCTTTCCCCAAAACAGTTCCCAAAAATTAAAACTACTACGGTGGAGAATTTCCCAAGTCGTCCATAACCGAGGACACGGCTATTCGAATAGTTTTAACTCTCGAGAGTGTGTACAACTGTACCCACATGACAAGGACAACATGAGCTACCACACAGGAGGCTCACACCATCAATGACAAAGCCTTTCCACCGTTGACCTAGCAATATCCCGCGCTTATGATCCATCCCTAGGGAGTTGGGAGGCCTCCCAAAATCCCCAAGGCTCATACGATGTGCTGGTCACCCTTGAACAATAATCAAGGTACCTTCGGGCTATGGACAAAAACCATAACCCGCACTATCCCAATGTCAACAAAAATGACCTACAACTACCACCGGCGGGTCTATTGCTAGGTATCAACAATATACTAAGCTAGGAACTCCCCACAAGAGCCACATGTGGTTTGTACTGTGCTTCTTGGTTCTAGCTACACCATAGAATCAGTCCTTAGTGACCCGGGCGAGACAACCACCTAATCGATACCACAACAAGGCACCGAACACTACATCCACTCGCCCAAGTCCAAAAGCTTGTTTTCAGTTTTTGTTTTCCACCAAGAGCACAGGGGAAGAATACCCACTGTTCATTTCCATAATTTCGCAAATGCTTCTTTTTCCCAACATCCCAAAATCAAGTAACAAATAGCCTTGATTAAAAAGCAAACTAAGCATACCTATTGACATCTTCCCAACCACATGAACCCGAGTTTCAGTGGCAACATAAGTGACAAGGAAATCATGATACTCAAGTAACAAGGATAAGGCATATGCAACAAGAGGTTAACTACCCAAGAATCCCACACATTTTCAAGTAAAACATCGCATGCATAATAGTTTGCAATCAATATAGTTTGTAAGTTTGAAATATAGGAGCAATTGATCAAGGGGGTGCTTGCCTTGTTCCTGGACTTCTTGGAACTCTTCCGATCCTTCCACAACCGGGTCAACGACGTCGTGTTCTACGAGAATACCAAACGAATGCAATGAAAACAACAGCAAAATATTTAACAGAACAGGAAGTATGAATATTTTTGCAGAATATGCAAGTGCATGATTTTAGATGAATTTAGGAAAAAGAATCGCTTGAATCCGAGTTTGTATGAGGGAGATACGGCTAAACGAAGTCTGCTCTGTCCTAAAATCGAAAATAAATGAGAAACAGCGTTTTCGCTCGACCGAACTGCAGAAACGGCTGAAAACATTCTACCGACTTAACGGGTGGTCTATTTGAGACGTTTTCGGTTCTAGGGCATTTTTATGGTACGAAACCTACATGTGTGCTGCTGTGAACCTAAGGACAACTCCCAAAAGTGGATATTCTCCAACTCGCTAGGATATTAATCGCGCACGCTCACATGTCACTAAAACGGCCTAACACGTGAAATCCACCGGGCGTGAAGTTTTAATCTAAGGCATTTGGAGGCGTGGAGGGTTTCTAGGGCCTAGAGGTCACTGGATGTACAAGTGTAACCTATGGGAAGGCTTCGGTAGCGGCGAACGCCTTGGTCCAAAAACGATGTCTTCGTACGCGCAAACTACACGTCTTCGCACGTTAACGATGACCGACAAAAACAGGAAAACGACAGCAGCTGCTCTACTCGTGGTTTTATCCCGTTCTAATGCTAGTGAGGCCAACCTGGCTTGCTTGGGGCTGATGGGGTGGCTGCTACCCACTCAAACACAAGCGCACCTAAGGTGCTCGGTGAAGGCCAAGCTAATGCACGGCTTGTCTACCTCTGTCCTCTCATGCCCGAGTGCATGGCTAGCGCATGCAGGGCACGAGGAAGCTCTAGGGATCCTGCATGCAAGATCGAAGGGCTCTACTACAAGCGGCCATGCTCCGATTGAGCCTCATCCTCACATATGGCCACGGTGGTGATGCTTGGGCGGATGGCAAAGGGATGGCATGACAGGCCAAGCCAAGGACGTGGGGAGAACAAGTGGCCTCCCAGGAATAAAAAGGAGGTACATGCAGAAACAGAAGCTCACCGAGGAGTGCAGGCGGTAGGGAGCAATGTTGAGGCGGTGATCGGCTCGGCAAAAGGGTTGCTCGCGATGGAGGCTGCAGTCAAGCACTGTGATGAGTTCAAAGAGTGAATGGAAGATGGTGATACCGCCAGGACAGCGCTAACTCACCAGGGCGCAGATTAGCGGCTGCAAGGTCACGGCGGCACCCGGTCGGCGTTGCAAAAGACGATGAGGCTGCGGTGGTGCTTGCTGCTTGCCGAGGGCGAAAACGGAGTTAGGTCGAGCAAGAACGCGTGGTGACACAGCTGAGACAAGGTAAAACTCACCGGAGCTCTCAGACGAAAAGCGTGTGCTCGCCAGCGCCGTGGACGGCACCTCACGTTCTCAGCGAACCAAGGGACAATCCTTTGGGTCCTTGGCAGGTGAGAAAGAGGGCGAGCTGGGGAGGCAGGAGGGCATAGGCTTGGTTAAAAGGAAGGCAGGGAAGGAGAGGAGAGGGGAGGGGCGCTGCTCTGCTCCACGGTCTCGCGATGGCGTGCGCGCGGGCAAGCGTGCAGCAGACAGATGGGACAGGGCAGGGCGCTGCTGAGGCTGTCGGGGGTATCTCGCGAGGTCCCAAGGCGGCTCTGCCTCTCCCTCTCACGTGGTCTAGTGCGCGCAGAGGAAGCCACCTGGCCGAGCCGCACGGGCGGAGAGAGATCCTGGCGTGATCTCGTTTGGACGATGGAGGACAGAGCACAACGGATAGCATCACGAGTCGAAGATTCACACTTCAGGACTGCCTCAGGGTTGACACCGAAACCAATCGGCCGATACAGATTGATACAAACCGATGATGTTATAAGTGAGAAGCAAACCGGCCGATTGCCGATAGTATTCGCATACATGAGCATCGGCTAGAAGCCGATGACAACATAGGCGGAGTAAAAAGCCAGCTGACTGACGCGGGCTCGCGAGAGAGGGCGCGGGCGCGAGAGAAAAAGGGCGCGGCGCGAGAGAGGGCGCGTGCGCGAGCTCGGGAGAGAGGGTGCGCAGGCGCGGGCTCGCGAGAAAGGGCACGGACTCGAGGGAGAGAAACAGGCGAGGGCGTGGGCGCGGCAAGGGCGCGGGCGCGAGGCCGGGAGCGAGGGCGCGGGCGCGAGGTCGGGAGAGCGAGGGCGCGGGAGCGAGGTCGGGGTCGGGACGATGGCGCGGGCGCGAGCTCGAGGTCGGGAGAGAGAGTCCGGGCGCGAGCTCGGAAGCAGAGTCCGGGCGCGAGGGCGTGGACTCAAGAGAGAGCCAAGTCCCCAGGCACGAGAAAAGGGCGCGGACTCGAGAGAGAGCCCGGGCGTGAGCAAGCGCGGGCGCGGGCGAAGGTCCGATCGGGAGGCGGCTGGTCCGATCGGGAGGCGTCTGGTCCGATGGGAAGCATTCGGACCGTCCAATCCCCAAGAGGATGGTCCGATTGGGGCAGCATGCTTCCAACCGAAAGAAACTTCGGGGCAAGGCTGGGTTTTTCATGCATGAAAGATGATATGAAGAGCATGCAGATGGAAAAACGGTTTTATGCACCAAGATCAAAAGTGGGCTGTTACAATAAATATCGTCGTAGCGTTAGCACGGATATATTACTAGTTACATGTTTAAAGGATCAGACAAATATTGTTCTAATTCCTTAAAAAAAAGGATTTCACAAAAAACACATATTGTTCCTTTACAAATACAAAAAAAATAGATTTCTATAGGATACACATATATATCCTCACATATCTAACATTGTATATAGAGCCCGATGAACTTTGTGGCTGGACTTCAAGAATTTTGTGAAATATTACCATTCTGCCCTTTTATCACAAAACATTATGGAAAGATTAAGCAAAGGGACAATAAGGAGAAAGTGTATCCTACAGAAATCAATCTTAGCTGTCGGATTTCTCAATCCAACGCTCCACAATCAGCATGTCTGCCAGCGTAGGAGTCACCGCCATCACTACGATCTTTTTAAGTACTATAGATTACTAGTAAATTGGAAATAGTAATTAATGCATAGAATGGTGTTTAGTGTTTACCCACGTCCAGGCCTGCAAGCCTGAGGTAGAGCGTGTCACTGCCCAGCCCTTCGCCTGCTTTCTGCGTGTCAACCAGCTCTCCTGCCCATACCAAGCACCTCGTCATGTCTCCCTTTGATCTGCTGCTCCTCAGGTTGGCATAGGCGTATGTCACGCAGGACCAGTTGCTGCTGCACTCGACAGCGCATGCATCGAACATTGTGTTCACGACGAGCATGAACTTGTCCGGGGACTTCGTCCCCAGCACAGCTAAGAAACGGTCGCCGCACTACACAGCCTTTTTTTGCCAGCAGCCCCACGAGAACCTGCCGCTGTCCCCCTCCACCGTGCTCGTCGGCTCGAAGCCGGCGAGGCAATTGCACATTGGGATAGCCTTCGTCACAGTGCTGTCACAGTAGCAGTATGGGCTGCAGTAGCCTTAGCGGTTGCAGTCCCATGTCGGCCACTTGCCAAGCACGGCCCACACCGACAAGCTCTTGAGTAATGGATTAATTTCAGATCTTAGTGGTACACATATTCAAAATTTTTAGATAAAAGATGTCAAAAAAATTCTCACTTTCGTTTGTTCTAGCTCCTTTGCATGGATTCTCTTCAAGTTTTTGGTAGAACTGAAAGTAAGTCAGCACTACACCTGGTCAGCATAAAGGAAAAAAAAGGAATGCAAATGAACATATGGAGCACAATGCCTTTAGGTGTATAATGTACCTCCTCCTTCTTCTCAGCAAGCTCCTGCAATCTAAAGCTAAAACCAGCGGCAGCAGCACTCTTGTGTTGAACCGCTGCTCGGGGAGTATTGGTACTCCTGCAAGAACAAATGAGCATGTTTCATGTTAATAATAACAACACATGACAAAGCATTGGTGGTGTTCTCGTTTGATCTGATATAAAACATCAACCATTTCAGGCTAAGCAAACACCAAACAATGCTATTATGAACTATTAGTGGAGTGGCAGTATCATTCTTTTTTTGGCAAGCATCACAACTTGGATGCACATTAATTGCAAGGTGCTAACTAAAGAACAACTGAAATTGCAATCTAGAAGGAAGAAAAGGATAGCCTAAATTGTTGGTTGGTGACAGAACTGACACTTACTCTTGGGCTCTAGAAGAAACATCATTTGGAGTTGTGTACACTGATCCAGATTTAACAGGCATGTCAAAGAAAACTGTAGTTAATTTTTACTGCATTGCAACTAAATTGACAAGCTTGGGATTGCATAAGATCACTCAAGAATCTGAGCTTTACCAAGGAGCGGTGAGCAGGAGGCATCCAAGCTGAATTCACATACATCTCCATAGCCTGCCCTGTGATCCCATCCAAAATAAGTAAATGCGACAGCAAACATCACCAACCCAAGCAAAGAACAAACTCTGTACTAACCAGCAGCCTTCTCCAATCCATTGGACACAGCACCCTTCCCCTCCGACTTGGCCTGCTTTGGCATTACCGCCGTCACCACCGTGCCACCCTTGTTGGCAACCGCCCCTCTCGCCACACCAGGAAAGACGCCCTCTGCAACAACACAGGTTTTTTCCCCCGCTTCGGACATCACTCAAGACACTAAACACAAAGGTTAAGCAAGTTTGCTAGTAAATGTACACACAAAATTTCAAGCTTTTCATAAAAAAGTGTATCATCACTTCAAAGATAGAAAAGCGAGTACAATTGTTTAACACTTCGATCAGACTCCAGAACATACAGAATTGTATCTGCTATATGATTTGCAGGAAAACAGAGGGATGTATGTATATCACCTGCAGATTGTTGAATTCGTGCAATGTCTACTATGGAAAATACAACGAACATGCATCAGATCCCATCACTCTTATACATTGCATGCAACCAGCAGAGCAACAGATAAATCTTAAAATTATCCTCGAAAATATTGTGCAAACATTTTGTAGCATCAAATCTTAACGGCACAGTACAGGCGGGAACTAGGATTAGTAACCTGATTTAGGGAGAAGTGAGAAACCATATCTTAGTAACCTGATTTAGCGAGGTGTCATGATCAATTTGTTGCGTCTCTGTCGTCTGCATGCTTGAGATTGTGACAATGGCAGCAGGAACGCAGGCAGAACGGCGATGCGGCAGATGGCGAGCCCACTAGGGGCGTGACCTCGCCTTCGAGTGTTGGTGGCAGAAAAGCTAAGTAGTGATGCAGCTCAGGGTGATCGGGGTACGGCGAAGTGGACGACGCCTCTCGCTCGTATTGTGACCAGTCAAGGCCAGACGATGGACGAAGGCCGTTGTGCGACCTTTCCTTCACACGACAGGAGGCGTCTCACTTGCGGCACCGCTGGACCGGTCGAGGACAGATGCGCGGGAGAACAGAACGTGCGCGCGATGGATGGCAGTGAACCACGAGACTTGTCGATGGCACAGGTGTGGACTGCGACGATGATGGATGAGCACCACAATGGCGGTGGTGTCCAACCCTTGCGGGCAGCGGCAGGTGTGGTGAGGGGGAGGGGCACTGTGCAGTGAGGGACCAACGACAGCTCGGCGTCTGGTGGTGGGGTCGACCGAGAGGAAGGGGAAGAGGGAGGAGGAGGGCGATCTGGATGAGTGATGAGGAGGAGGCCGATCGGCGGTGGCCCGATGGCTTGGCGGTGTGGCGACTAGTGGAGGGGCGGCGGAGGGTGAGGAGAGTGATCAGGAGGAGCTGGCATCTCAGTGGCTAGCGCAAGGAGTGGCGGAGACGAGTGCAATAGAGAGGAGGGGAATGGGAGATCGAGATCTGAGGTGGCGGCGGCGGTTGCAGGAGAGGGATTTCCAGCGGATTCCAACAGCTGGCAGTGGGCGTAGGGGCACAGGAGGGGTGGAGGTGGTGGTTGCAGGAGGCGGCGATGGTGGTTGCAGACGGGGGATTTTCGATGGATTCAGGTGGTGGGCATCGGGTGCAGGGGAGGAGGAGGGGGCGACGGCGGTAGTTGCAAATGGTGGTGGTAGTGGTTTCAGATGGGGGATTTCCGGCAGCGGGCGCAGGGGAGCAGAGGGGGCGGCGCTGGTGGTTGAAGGAGGCGGCGGCGGTGGTTCAATCCGGTGACTCCGAATGCAGGGGGATGGGCCGGCGACGGGCACAGGGGGCTAGGAACGCAGGGGGAGGGGTGATTCATGAATCACGGTACGAGCATGAAATGTGTGAAATGCAAAATAATAAGCTACTATGGCTAGGAACATTTTTCCTATGTTCCCCTTGCCAAAATATATTAACTGGATTTTTAGTGGAATTTTCAGAGCACAGGAACCATTTTAATAAATTGAAAACGAATATCAAAATTAAATTTGCTCTGGAAATTAATTTCCTCTTCCTTTTCTCTCTTTTTTTCTTTTTCCTCCCGCTGGGCCTTGGCCCAGTACTGTGCTCGGCCTCCTCGTGGCCCCCGCGTAGCCGCGCCTGCCTCCCGCTGACCCCACCTGCCAGCGCCCGCCCCGCTCCCCCTGCCGCTGCGCTTCGGGGCCCACTCGTCAGGCCGCTCCTCCCCACATGCCCGCGCGCCCTGTTGATAGGCCGGGCTCGCCTGTCAGCACTGTCTTCCTCCTCCGTCTGAATCGGGCGGAGGGGAAAAATCCCCTCCGCTGTCCGATCAATGCCGCTTCCCGCTCCCTCGCTCGCCCGTGCCTGGTTCAAACGAGGGAAGACAGAGTCCGCCCCCACTCCCCATGTTCTCCGGCACAGCCGGCCCCGCTCGCCCGCGAATCGTGCGCACGACCCCGTCGCGCTGCCCTCATTCCTGAGCACGATTGAGCCGTTACGGCCTCGATCTCGCTCGCTCGCGTGCATAAAAAGCTTCCTTACCTCCTCCTCTGTCTTTTCCCCCAGCATATCGAGCCTCCCCATGCCCTCAAACACCACTGCCACCGCGCACCCAAGCTTTCGCCGCCTTTCACCAACTCCAGCCATCGTTCACCGCCATTCCAGATGCTGCCAAGCAACACTGCCACCACCACCGTCTCCGCTGTGCCAAAGAGCCCGTCGGCCGCCATTCTGTGGAAGCCAAATCCCGCTGGAAAGCTCCATCCTTGTGCACGGTGAGCTCCTGCCCTCTATCTCCTCTCCGGCCAGCCAATTCCGCTGCGCCATGCCTCCTTTCTCCGTCCTAACTTGTTTCCCGTCTTCCCCATCTTCCAGGACATCTCGGCCGCCGCTTCTTGCTCGTCTGCCACCGTTTGAGCTCTATTGTCGATGCTGTCTCGAAGCCGCCGCCTCTCCCGCCTCGCCGCCATCATCCCCACATTGTCGCTCATCGCCGCGAGCCGCCGGTGAGACCCCTTGCCGTTTCCCTGTCCCTCTCTACTCCCCGCGTGCCCGCCGCCGCGCCGAGTGATTGCCACCGGCGACCATTGGGTCACGTGCACGCTGCCGCCTCCCGCTCAGGATGGCCAGCTATGGCCACCGTTCCCGAGGGCCGTCCGATCCGCCGGGTGGCAGATTGGGGCCGCCCGTCAGTCGCCTGCGTGGTCGTCTGGGTGGCCGCCGTGTTGGCGCCACGTGTGCAACACGTGGTGCACTCGTTTTCAGCTCGGTGGACCGAGTCCACCGTGCGCCATCCTCCTGTGCGCCGTTGACTGGTGAGGCCCACCTGTTGGCACCGGCTTCCCGGTCCAGTGACGCAATAAATCGTTTAGTAATTAGTTTTACATTGGAAATGACAGTAAAAATTCAATAATTCGTAACTAATTCATACGAACTTTGATTAAGTCCATTCAAATTTTATTAAATCCAGAAAAATGTCAAGAATCCATTAAAAATATTCTTAGCTCATGTTTGCTTGCCCACATGTACTATTTTAATTGTTTGTGAATTGCTTGTTATAGAATCCGACGTCGGTGACCCTCTGATGTATTATGAGGTCGTAGTAGAGTACGTCGAGCTGGAGCAAGGCAAGTCGCACTATTATCTTGATCATTTTGTACCCGTTTTCCACTAAATTCCTTTGTTTACTTAAATAAACTGCATTATTTCAATATTTCATGTGGATGGATTATAACCTATAAAATGATAGGACTGTGCCTTAGTTTTGAAACCTGAATCCTTGTCACCTAGGTAATAATATGATTAGATTACTGTTCTTAGGATGCTTAGCCATGCTTAGCAACGTAGCTCACCTGGGAATTAAATATTATCTTTTTATATGATTCGACTCAATGTCGGAAAAATGGAACTTTGGATAGGCTGATGTTAAATTACTAAAATGGGAACTAAATGGTGGGATGTGGGTGTATGGTGTGTCGCAGCAGTCAATGAAATGTCACTACGACAACAATACCTATAGCCACCAAATTACCTCGATAGGAAACAACTTACTCTTATAGGGTGTTGATTGATTCTTATGCCCCTATTCCAGAATCATACTTTAGGCTACCTTCTAATCCCATGCCAGCAATATGCTCATTAAATAAATTGGATGGTAGGCCTTTAGTAAGCGAATCCGTGAGCATTGACTTAGTGCTTATGTGCTCAACTTTAATTGTTTGATCCTGGATTCTATCTTTCACAACAAAATACTTTATGTCAATGTGTTTGGCAGCACCACTTGACTTGTTGTTTAGAAATGCTGTACAACCTTTAAGCCATACAACCTGCCCGGTTGCCTCATAACATGCTATAAACTCAGACTGCATCGTCGACACTGCAGTGAGAGATTGTTTGGAGCTTTTCCATGAAATGGCTCCTCCTGCAAGAGTGAAGACATAGCCTGATGTAGATTTCTTAGTGTCTACACACCTTGCAAAATCAGCATTTGAATAACCAACAACATCAAGGTTATCAGACTTCCTATAAGTTAGCATTAATGCTTAGTGCCTTGCAAATAATGCAAAATTTTCTTAACAGCCTTCCAGTGGTCTAGACCTAGGTTAGACTGGTACCTGCCAAGCATTCCGATCACAAAAGCCAAGTCCAAACACATTTAGACTTGTGCATACATTAAGCTTCCGACAGCTGAAGTATATGGAATCGACTTCATCTGATCCTTCTCTAATTGATTCTGCAGGCTTTGGAATAAACCAAACTTATCGCCCTTAACAATTGGCGCAAGCGTGACAGAGCACTTACTCATTTTGTATCTTTCAAGTACTTTGTTAATGTATAACCTCTGAGATAACCCTAATACTCCTCTAGACCTATCTCGATGTATCTCAATACCCAAAATATTAGAGGCTTCACCAAGATCTTTCAGTCGAACTTAGAGGACAAAAATGTCTTAGTCTCATGCAACAAATGCTTATTGCTGCTTGCTAATAAAATATCGTCCACATAGAGTACTAGGATCATAAACTTACCACCCTTATATTTCATATAAACACAATTATCCACTTCATTCTCCTTAAATCCGAAGTTCTTAATTATATTATCGAATTTAAGGTACCATTGTCTAGACGCTTGCTTAAGACCATAAATGGATTTCTTTAGCCTGCATCCCATATGCTCCTTGCCTTTCATAACAAAACCCTCCGGTTGTGCCATGAAAACCTACTCATTCAAGTCACCATTAAGAAATGCAATCTTGACATCCATCTGATGTAACTCTAAATCATAATGAGCTACTAGTGCCATGACAACTCTAAATGAGTTCTTCTTAGAGACCGGGAAAAAGGTTTCATTATAGTCTATTCCCTCTCTCTGCGAAAAACCCTTGGCTACGAGCCTTGCCTTGAATCGTTCGACGTTTCCTTTGGAGTCGTACTTAGTTTTGTAGACCCACTTACAACCTACTATTTTAACTCCTTCAAGAATTTCTACTAAATCCCAGACATCGTTAGCACCCATAGACTTAAGTTCAACTTCCATGGCGTCAAGCCACTTGGATGAATTCTCACTAATGATGGCTTCCTTAAATGAAGTGGGATCATCTGCTTTCCCAATGTCTTCTCCAATAAAAATCTCATAATCACTAGGAATGGCAGATCTCCTCTCCCGCTATGATCTTCTTAGTTGTTCATCCGAAATTCCAGCGGGCTGAGGAATTTGCACATCAGTGTGTACATCATTTTGTGCTGCAGGTTCATTAGTACCCTCAACTGTAGATGGATCCACAGAAGAAGATACCTATGGCACTTGCTGAGACACAGGCAGATTTTCCTGTTGGATAACCGGCATGGTGACATGGATTTCCTCAAGATCCAACTGTCTGTCCTGTGAGCTCCCACAGATTTGATCATTCTCTAAGAAGACGACGTGTCTTGTTTCCATGAATTTATTGACACGGTCTGGATAATAAAACCGATTACCCTTAGATTTTTCTGGGTATCCAATGAATTGACAGCTCACAGTCTTAGGTTCTAATTTCTTTAGATGTGGATTAAAAGGTCTGGCTTCAGCAGTGCATCCCCATACTCTAAAACAATTTATACTCGGCTTTCTACCAATCCATAATTCATAAGGTGTCTTAGGTACGGACTTAGTAGACACCCGATTTAGTATATGAGCGGCTGTCTTTAGTGCCTCCATCCACAATTTCACAGACAGGCTAGAGTGACTAAGCATGCTACGCACCATGTCCATTAGTGTGCGATTGTGACGCTCAGTAACTCCATTCTGTTGTGGCTCATCAGGCATAGAATATTGGGCAACTATGCCATTTTCCTATAGGAACTTGGCAAATGGCCCCGGAACTTGCCCGTATGGAGCACTTTTCCCATAATATTTTCCTTGTTGGTCTAAGCGCACTACTTAAATTTTAATATTATGCTGATTTTCTACCTCAGCCTTAAAAATCTTGAACTTATCTAGTGCTTCAGACCGGTCATTAATGGGAAAATATAGCCATAACAGGAAAAGTCATCAGTAAACGTAATGAAGGAATCAAAACCATCTACTGATGTCACTGGAAAGGGTCCACAAATGTCCGTGTGGATTAACTCAAGTATTCCCGTACTCCTAGTGGCCCCTTTCTTAATTGTTTTAGTGAATTTGCCTTTGATATAGTATAAGCAAGGGTTTTCCTCAGTGAAATCTAATGGTTGAAGTATCTCATCTTTAATGAGACACTCCATCCTCCCCATCGAAATATGGCCTAAACGACAGTGAGTTTCAATGAGGTCTCATTTATCTTAACATGATTAGCAATATCACACAAAGTCATTGCAGATTCATCAAGAGAGAGCAAATAAAGTTTGCCTCGCTTGAAAGCAAGGCCCACAACCTCATTATTAAACTTAATAAAACATTCAATGTCTCCAAAATCAACTCTAAAGCCATGTTCCATTAAACAAGCAACAGAAATAAGATTCCTTTTGACAGATCGAACATAAAGAATATTATGCAATAATAGCTTGAAGCCTCCTCCTAGAACTAATGGAAAATCTCCAATAGCCTCAACATGAAATTCATTACCATCTGCCACTCTAAGACTTCGCTCCCCCTTTGTGATAGTCCTCACGGAACACAATTTCTAAAATAAATTGGTGACGTGCACAGTTGTACCTAAGTCAATCCACCAAGAACCAGAGGCATAATTCACATAGAGTGCATCATCAACATAAGAGATAATATCAATAATAACGTTACCATGCTTAGCAAGCCACTTCTTAAAGCCATTACATTGTTTCTGCATGTGCCCAGTCTTTTTGCAAAACTTGCACATTATGTCATTGGATGTAGACATACCAGATCCAGATGGAGCACCACCAGATACAGATAGGGCACCTTGGGGTGGCTTAAACTTCCCCTTAGGCTTAGGCTTAGGCTTGCCAGTCTTAAATCTTTCGCTGGATTCGTCTACATAAGCTTCATCAACCTTCCTCTTTCCCTTATCAGACTCAGCGAGGAAAGCCTGTTTCTTTTGCCTTTCTGCCTTTTGACGCTCCTCCTCCTCTACGGAGTGGGAGATTAGTTCGGCAATGGACCATTTGTCATTCTAAGTATTATAGTTGATCTTAAATAGACCGTAATTCGGTGGCAAGGAACTCATGATGAAGTGGACTAGAAAGCCATCAGAGATAGCCAAGTCCATGCTCTTCAATTGTGCTGCCATGTTGGTCATAGACATGATGTGCTCTCGTACACTCCCCTTCCCGTCGTAACGAGAGGTGAGCATCCTCATTATGAGAACACTAGCATAAGTCTTAGATGAGCCTTTAAAATTTTGCTCAACATTAGTCGTATACTTCCTGGCATTGTCAGCATTAGAAATGCTGCCTCTGATGCCAGGGGATATAGAGTTCTTAATGACCAGTAAACTCATGCAATTTGCCTTTTCCCATTTCTCTACCTTCTCCTTATATGCCTTCTTAATTGCATTAGTGGCACTAACGGGAGGAGGAATGGGTGCATCCTCGCGTAAGGCAACATCATAATCAAGTAGCCCAAGAGTAATTGTCACCCTCTCCTTCCATTCCTGGAAGTTGGTGCCATTTAGTTGCTCAATGCTGTTTATTTGAGCAACGACATCATTAACAGCTGAAATTAACGACAAATTATTAGTAAACAGTAAAAATGTACATAATTAACCCTACATTGGTCTGGTTAGTCATGCATAAGAAAATTATTTTACTCCATAATTCCGTTGGGCATAATGAAGCAAAGCTAAATTTGTCGTCAATAATAATATCCTAAGCGATAACTCCGTTGGGTCAAAATGACGAAGGAAATAAATAAAATATTCCAACTAAAATTCTCGTTGGTTCCATTTAGTTGGAAATTAATTATAATGCAGAAATATAAATTTTACTTTAATTTATAGCATTATGAAATGGCCTGAAAGAATTAAATCTTAATGTAGAAATCATAAATTAATAATTATGGCCTAAAGAAATTAAAACTCAACACATAAAATATAAGGAAAATTTTTTTTACTTAAATTTAATGGCAAAATAATAATTTTACTGAAATTTAATAGCATCATGAAATAGCATTAAGCAATTTAAATCTGCTTATAGGAATTAATAGAGGAAAAAACTAAAGAAAATAAATAGAAAATGTAATTTGGCCTTGCGGCCCATTAGAGGCCTCCCGGCCTGTTACTGTGCCAGGGAGCGCGGGCGCGTGTGTCGGACCCGAGTTTGACCCCGAACCCTATGTGTGTACCGTGCTAGTCCCACGATCAATTGCTAGCACACACATTCAACATTGGCATCATAATCCATACATCACAGGTTCAGCTCACAGCGGACCAAACATAAGTCGTACAAGAGTCTAGACTTTAGCGGTTACATAGAGGCCGACCGGCCAAATAGAACAGCAAATTAACAAAGAGTTCAACAGCGGAAACAAGATAATAGAGGCACCAAAAACCAGCAAGTATGCCTCTGCCCGCCCACAGGCAACCAACCGGTAAGCCCTAGTAAGCACCGTCGTCGTCGTCTCCAAAACCCGCTGCATAGAAGTACCCGATTGTCGGGTCCTCCTCAACCATCTCTAAAAAAAAGAAGTCACACAAGCGTGTGTGAGTACAATACGTACTCCGCAAGACTTATAGTGTTTGCAATGGTATTCCATAATATGCGAAGATAAACAAGGAATGGTTCAGGTCCTGTAGTTTGCATAAATCATAATATACATAGCGAAAACATTGCGGTTTTGCAACGAAATTTTTGTAAAATCAAGCTACCACAGCAAGCAAGTATATAAGCATCAACCCCCAAGTGTTTCCAACCATATGGGCTCCCTGCCCATGCCAGCCAACAGTGGCAACACGCTGCCACAACCATCCCAGCGAACTCCCCGTTCGCACCAAAATCTTTCCCCAAAACAGTTCCCAAAAATTAAAACTACTACGGTGGAGAATTTCCCAAGTCGTCCATAACCGAGGACACGGCTATTCGAATAGTTTTAACTTTCGAGAGTGTGTACAACTGTACCCACATGACAAGGACAACATGAGCTACCACACAGGAGGCTCACACCATCAATGACAAAGCCTTTCCACCGTTGACCTAGCAATATCCCGCGCTTATGATCCATCCCTAGGGAGTTGGGTGGCCTCCCAAAATCCCCAAGGCTCATACAATGTGCTGGTCACCCTTGAACAATAATCAAGGTACCTTCGAGCTATGGACAAAAACCATAACCCGCACTATCCCAATGTCAACAAAAATGACCTACTACTACCACCGGCGGGTCTATTGCTAGGTATCAACAATATACTAAGCTAGGAACTCCCCATAAGAGCCACATGTGGTTTGCACTGTGCTTCTTGGTTCTAGCTACACCATAGAATCGGTCCTTAATGACCCGGGCGAGACAACCACCTAATCGGTACCACAACAAGGCACCGAACACTACATCCACTCGCCCAAGTCCAAAAGCATGTTTTCAGTTTTTGTTTTCCACCAAGAGCACAGGGGAATTACCCACTGTTTTCATTTCCATAATTTCGCAAATGCTTCTTTTTCCCAACATCCCAAAATCAAGTAACAAGTAGCCTTGATTAAAAAGCAAACTAAGCATACCTATTGACATCTTCCCAACCACATGAACCCAAATTTTCAGTGGCAACATAAGTGACAAGGAATTCATGATACTCAAGTAACAAGGATAGGGCATATGCAACAAGAGGTTAACTACCCAAGAATCCCACACATTTTCAAGTAAAACATCACATGCATAATAGTTTGCAATCAATATAGTTTGTAAGTTTGAAATATAGGAGCAATTGATCAAGGGGGTGCTTGCCTTGTTCCTGGACTTCTTGGAACTCCTCTGATCCTTCCACAACCGGGTCAACAACGTCGTGTTCTACGAGAATACCAAACGAATGCAATGAAAACAACGGCAAAATATTTAACAGAACAGGAAGTACAAATATTTTTGCAGAATATGCAAGTGCATGATTTTAGATGAATTTAGGAAAAAGAATCGCTTGAATCCGAGTTTGTATGAGGGAGATACGGCTAAACGAAGTCTGCTCTGTCCTAAAATCGAAAATAAATGAGAAACGGCGTTTTCGCTCGACCGAACTGCAGAAACGGCTGAAAACATTCTACCGACTTAACGGGTGGTCTATTTGAGACGTTTTCGGTTCTAGGGCATTTTTATGGTACGAAACCTACATGTGTGCTGCTGTGAACCTAAGGACAACTCCCAAAAGTGGATATTCTCCAACTTGCTAGGATATTAATCGCGCACGCTCACACGTCACTAAAATGGCCTAACATGTGAAATCCACCGGGCGTGAAGTTTTAATCTAAGGCATTTGGGGGCGTGGAGGGTTTCTAGGGCCTAGGAGTCACTGGATGTACAGGTGGAACCTACGGGAAGGCTTCGGTAGTGGCGAACGCCTCGGTCCAAAAACGATGTCTTCGCACGAGCAAACTACACATCTTCGCACGTTAACGATAACCGGCAAAAACGGGAAAACGACAGCAGCTACTCTACTCGGGGTTTTATCCTGCTCTGACGCTAGAGGGGCCAACCCGGCTTGCATGGGGCTGATGGGGTGGCTACTACTCACTCAAACACAAGCGCACCTTAGGTGTTTGATGAAAAGCCAAGCTAATGCACGGCTTGTCTACCTCTGTCCTCTCATGCTCTAGTGAATGGCTAGTGATGCAGGGGTGTGGGGAAGCTCTAGGGGTCCTGCATGCAAGATCGAAGGCTCTACTACATGCGGCCATGCTCCGATTGAGCCTCATCCACACATGTGGCCACGGTGGTGACGCTTGGGTGGATGGCAAAACAATGGCAGGACAGGCCAAGCCAAGGACGTGGGGAGAACTAGTGGCCTCCCAGGAATAAAAAGGAAGTACATGCAGAAACAGAAGCTCACCGAAGAGTGCAGGCTGTGGGGTGCGACGTTGAGGCGGTGGTCGGCTCGGCAAAAGGGTTGCTCGCGATGGAGGCTGCAGTCAAGTGCTATGATGAGCTCAAAGAGTGAAGGGAAGATGGTGATACGGCCAGGACAGCGCTAACTCACCAGGGCGCAGTTCAGCGGCTGCAAGGTCACGGCGGCACCCGGTCGGCGTTGAAAAACGCGATGGGGCTGCGGTGGTGCCTGCTGCTTGTCGAGGATGAAAACGGAGTTAGGTCGGGCAGGAACACGGGGTGACATAGCTGAGACATGGCAAAACTCACCGGAGCTCTCAGACGAAAAGCGTGTGCTCGCCGGCGCCGTGGGCGGCACCTCACGTTCTCAGCGAACCAAGGGGCAATCGCCTGGGTCCTTGGGTGCGTGAGAAAGAGGGCGAGCTGGGGAGGCAGGAGGGCATAGGCTTGGTTAAAAGGAAGGCAGGGAAGGAGAGGAGAGGGGAGGGGCGCTGCTCTGCTCCACGGTCTCGCGATGGCGTGTGCGCGGGCAAGCGTGCAGCAGACAGATGGGACAGGGCAGGGCGCTGCTGAGGCTGTCGGGGGTATCTCGCGAGGTCCCAAGGCGGCTCTGCCTCTCCCTCTCACGTGGTCTAGGGCGCGCAGAGGAAGCCACCTGGCCGAGCCGCACAGGCGGAGAGAGATTCTCGCGTGATCTCGTTTGGACGATGGAGGACAGGGCACAACCGATAGCATCACGTATCAACGATTCACGCCTGAGGACTGTCTCCAACAACCATGTGTTGACGCCGAAACCATTCGGCCGATACAGACTGATACAAGCCGATGATGTTATAAGTGAGAAGCAAACCGGCCGATTGCCGATAGCATTCGCATACTTGAGCATCAGCTAGAAGCCGATGATAACACAGATAGGCGGACTAAAAAGCCAGCTGACTGGCACGGGCTCGCGAGAGAGGGCGCGGGCGCGAGCTCGGGAGAGAGGGAGCACGGGCGCGGGCTCGGGAGAGAGCATAGGCGCGGGCGCAGGCGAGGGCGCGGGCGCGGGCGCAGGCAAGGGCGCGGGCGTGGGCTTGCGAGAGAGAGGCGCGGGGTCGGCTCGCAAGAGGGCGCGGGCGCGAGAGAGCGCGGGCGCGGGCACGGGGTCGGGAGAGAGAGGGTGCGGGCGCGGGCTCGAGAGCGAGGGCGCGGGCTCGAGGTCGGGAGCGAGAGGGCGCGGGCGCGGGCTCGAGGTCGGGAGCAGAGTCCGGGCGCGAGCTCGGGAGCGAGAGGGCGCGGGCACAGGTCCGATCGGGAGGATTCGGACCGTCCAATCCCCAAGAGGATGGTCCGATTGGGGTAGCATGCTTCCAACCGAAAGAAACTTGGGGACAAGGCTGGGTTTTTCATGCATGAAAGATGACATGAGGAGCATGCAGATGGAAAAACGGTTTTATGCACTAAAGATCAAAAGTGGGCTGTTACAGCGTGCACGCGGCCCATAACTCGTGCACGGCCCGATCAACCCGCGGCCCAAAATCATCCGCCCTTGGATCTTATTCGGCGGCTGGGATTGCCTGGATGGATCGGCGCGGCGCAGGCACAGCGATGACCGTCGGGATGTGATCCGACGGCCAGAGATCGACACGCACGCGCTAAAATCGCCGCTCGGCCAGCGAAACCCTAATCCCCATTCTCTCCCGATTTCCACGCGTGAGAAAACGGCACCGACGCCGAGCGAAGCGTCAGCGGCGGCCATGGCGCGCGGCGGTCTCAGGCCGCACGCCATGGTGTCCCTCGCTGCCGTCGTGCTGGTTCTCCTCCTCGGCGCGGTGCCCGGCGTGCGCCGCGCCGAGCGAGCCTCGGCCCCGCGCGGCCAAGGAGGCAAGGCATGGGACCGGTCTAGCACGGCGGCAAGATGGGGACCATGAGGTCGCACGAAGGCGGGTTCACGGCGGAGCTCGAGGTACGGGCCGGACATGAGGTCGACGAGGTCGCACGGAGGCGGGATGAGCTAAGACCGCCGCTGCGCAACTTCGGCGAGGAGGACCTCCGGTGAGTCTGACTTAATCCCGCACCAATTTGGAATTTCTTGACTCGGGGATTTGGGGAAAAATGACATTTGAGTTCTCAATCTCGGGGAGAAAATTTTTTTAGGGTTTCGGCCGATGGGGAATTTGGGGATTTTAAGTGTCTTAGCCCAAAATTTGGCTCCCTCCTTCTAATTGCTACCCAAACTGAACCGATTAGATGAAACCACGGCAACAATGGGCAGACATCAACCCGTCAGTAACATCCCTCCCTCTTGCTCTCTCATAGGGTCTCTTTGGCAAGCTAGTATATTTGCGCCATTTGCTGTGGTTGCCTTGCTCTCTGTTTTGTTATCTCATTAGGAAAGAACGACCGTGTGGTTGAATTTTGCTATCGATGGATATTTGATTTTGCTGTCCTCTAGGAGAAAGCTTGTCTTAAAACAGTCTATGCTGTTATTGTTATGTCTTTGTTTTGTCACTAGGCAACTAAGCATTAAATTATGTTGATCACTCATGGAGCTAATAGCATAATCAATAAAATTTAACACTTGTCTCTTTAGGGCCCAATAAAAACATCCTATGATGATATCATGCTCACTACTTGTATGGTCTTGCTCTAAGTTTGAAGTCAGGATTATCGTTGAGCAAATAAAATGGATTACTAAACATCATATTCGTATTACTGGAGCATCATGTTTCCCTGTGCATATATGATCTTTGTGTGTCTAGGTTCTTGTTCTCTCTTCTTATGCTTCGTCATATGGCGAAGTCTTTTTCTTATTTGTCTCTTTGCAATTTGGATTCCTATTGGTGCAAGCGTGGTTGAAAATTGACACAAAATGTATTATGATTCGTTCTAGTACTATCTGGAATCTTTATTTCTTTTCAGTGATACAACAGGCCATTTGGTGGACTTTATGCTTTGTGTATGTATGGATTTAAATGTTAATTAGCAATTTATTGTGCTTGGTATATTTATTTGTTTTGGCTTGAACATGAATGTGGGTGACTGGTCCAACCACAAACTGCCACTGATAACAGTAGTATCAGTGGCTTTAGATAGATCGTTCTATCATGTACTACATTAGTGACACTGCTAGTTAAGATGATTTGTTTTTGGAGTGATTTGGCTTGTGTGACGTGTGTTTGCTTTCCTTGAATTCTACTGTCTGTTTGTTTGCATGCATTGATTTTCACAAAACAATTGGATTCTTTTTGCTTTGCTTTACTTCGGGAAGAATCAGGAGTTGTCATCGTATGGGATTTATTTGAAGGGGAGTTTGTGTCTTTTACATTTGTATCATATTGCATTAATTTTTAGTTGCTCTATAATTAGAAAAAAAGGATAATGAGCTTTGATTTTTACCTCTAGTCAATCATTTTGCTTGCTAGCAATATTTGTGAGGTGGATTGATCATTAGTTTAACTATTGTGTCTTCTAGCTTCTTTATGAGCCTTTGGTACAGCTTTTGAGGGATATGATGCACGACACGTAATTCTTCTATTTCAACATAAAGAAATATGCTGTGCAGATCTAGTGGCTAATTTGGGTGAAATATGCTTACACATGTTCATGTTGAGTTTATTTCATCCTTTGCCAGAAGTGCTATTGCTCATGCAATGAAGAAAAATAAAAAAATACTAAATCTGAAAGAAAAATGTCAAAAACAATACAAAAGGTGCACAAGAACAGAATAGTGCATCATGAAAATTTGTTTTTCCTATGCCATCTAACGAGATTGCTTATCATTGCACTTTGATATGAACTTGGAGGTGGTCATAGTTGGCAAGACCGTTGCATGGGGACTGCTTGTGTACCATTGCACTCTGTGTATGCAAGAACCTCACATTAGGTTGTGTGACTGAAGCTTAGGTGGCACCTTGTATCCCTGGATAGAGGTTGCTGTGCTGAGATAGGCACTTTCGAAAATACATACAATATTGCATTTTCTAAATCTGAAATTTTCTCAACATTGCACTTTTACAAGCTTAGGCATTGCTTTGGATGTATAGACACAGCTTAAAAATTATGTGTGAGGTATTTTTCTTGAGTTGGTCCTAGTGAAAGCACTGCATTATAAATCATTGAATCATATAACCTTTAGTGCGGATTTAATCTTAAGAGTTGTAACTTTGTTTCATCTTGAGGTTCTATGGCATGATTGTTAGCTAGCTGACCACTTTATCTCACTTGTGTTGCAAACTTGTCACTTGGTTTGCTTTAGGTAAACTTCAAAGCTCCCAAAGTCAAGAAATTGGAAGAGGAAAAATATAAAAATTAGTGTACCCATGGCATATGTGCTTCTTGGTTATTTATTTTGCATTCTTTATGAGTCATTCTCAAAGGGGAGAAATACTACATGTGTAGTTGACATGGGAGAAATTTGGTTTGAAGTTTGTATCAAAGGGTTGATTTTGAAAAAGACTCGATTTTGTGCTTTATTGAAAAGGGATGGAAACTCTTTTTCTTTGCTAACCGGGAGAGTTTTTCTTTTGCTTTTTTCACTTTGACATGGTTTAGCTTTTCTGAACTACTTTGAGCTAACTTGTGCTTTTTTAACACTTTGTTTTGCATTTGTTTTTTAAACACTGAAAACATGCATTACTAGAGGTGTTACCAATGTTTTCATCAAGGGCATGCCATGTTCACTTGCTCTTCTATGCCAGCTCCCTTCTCATTATTACAGCACTTCATTTTCACTTGCCCTATTGGTTATGTAGTTTTTTTGATTCTGTGAAGTTGGTACAGTTTCAAGAAAGTAAGATGAAATTAGGTGATTATGCTTGTGTGGTGACAGTTGGCATTTGCTGTTCACTTGCTTTTTGATGGCAACTCCCTTCTCGTTATTGTGGCATTCCAATTTCACTTGTTCTTTTGGTTGTTTATTTTTTTCTGATGCTGTGAAGTTGGTACAGTTTCAAGAAAGTAGTAAAATCAGGTGATTGTGCTTGTGTAGTGATAGCTGACATTTGTTGACTTCGTAGGACCTATCAATTTTATTTTGGTGGTTGTGATTCGGTTGTAGACTTCATTGTTTTGTTGCCTGGCTGTGATTGCTTGGTGAATTGTTGAGGGCAAGGAAGTGTAGTTCCATTTTTGCTTACGTTTGCTGGGTTGGTTGGAAATGTCGTGGATGAACTAGATGTGCCGTTGATTTGATGTTTGTTTTATACGACCGTGCTAAATGCCTGTATGTGACTATTTTAAATTGCTAATAATTTGTTACTTCTCGGCAATGGTTCCTGAGGATGTTCATATTTAGAGTTGAAGTTGCTAATTTTTGTAGATTCTTTTCCACAAGCACTATTTGCAGCAAAAGAAGTCATATTTCTGTTAAAGATTAGTTGCAGTACCAATGAAATGTTGAGTCTTTAATTTTACTCATAATGGTTTGATTTCTATCTATGCATTTTCTTGATCGTGTCGTGTTTCCAGATTGATTATTTATTACCTGATAAAATAGTGTACTTTGGAATACTGCTGAGATAATGATTTTACACACAACTTACTATCCAACTGTTCTATAGCCCAGCGAAAATTGAAATATTTATAGTAGTGCAATTTGCATGTTTGTTTCTTCTGTGTTCCGAATTAAAATTAGTGCTGGTGTTTGTTATTGATGAGAGCAGAATTATTAGCTGATTTTTTTATTATTGCACTGTACTTCAGAACATAGAAATAAGGTATGTCTGGGTGGATATGGAAACTTAGACAAACAAAATTCATCTTTTTTTTTGTTATGCTGACATGTTTCAACTGAGTTTGAACCAGCACCTGGCAAACTTTTGTCCTTTTGGATGAGTGGATTCCACAGCAATAGTGCGACATGGACATAGACGAATTGATTTCGTACATTGTGGATTTGCATGTGGATGGTTCATATTCGAGTTTGGCTATGTGAGGGACCAGAAGGCAATGGCCATTGTGCCTGAGCTCAAGCTCACATTCGTGTTGTAGTCATCAAACTCAGGTGTGTGGTCATCCTCTACTCACGACATTTCTTCCTTTGCTTCTGCTAATCCTAAATGAATGTTCTAGCTAAAGATCATGGCCATCTGATCAGTAAATTATCTCTTAATGGATATAACAGCAGTGTAGATACAAAGTCTTAGCTTTTGCTGAATTAAATAATTTATTGCTTAAATTTTAGGTGCAGATCAATTTCCGATGACCTTCCATGATCAGAACTAAAGATAGATTATTGTTCTCTCAACATGTCATCATCCAAACCACCAAACAGTTATATATATTCTTCCTAAAATACTAGAGGATTAGATGGCTAAACAGTACACTGATTGTAGACCTGGACAAAAGTCTTGGCAAATGTTGACTAAATAAATGCTGAAATGTTTGTGCCACACAAGCAATATCCAGTTTTTCATTGGCTTACTAATTTGTTGTGAGAGAAATTTCACAAGATATTATTCGTGTTTGTTTAATTCAGCTTGGCAGTCCCTTGGAAATTTCACAAGATATCATTGAATATCCACGGCCCTTGATTTGATGCAGTGGTGGATGCGGTGGTCGGGGGTGGTGGCCCGGAGCAGGTTGCGGCAATGGTGCAGAAGAGCAGGGGCTGGTCCGGGTTCATCTCCGAGGTGTTGGAGGTTGTCCTCAAGGTAAGCGCCGTCTTCAACCTATGGGAAGTCACTTCAGGTTCATGATTGCTAAACTTTGTTAATGGATACACCTGAGTTGAAAAAATTGGTTTGGTGAATTGGAGTCATGTAAGTTCCTGGATACTGCAGGAGTACACAGGTCCATGCACTTAATTATGATGCCTCCATGCTCTGAAATTTTCTGAAACACCGAGCAGTTGACAACCCAACTCTGAATTCAAGTCATGTAAATTCCTCTGTTTTGCTCCAGATTTCCTCAAAACAGCCTACCAACTTCTAATATTGCTTAGTCAGGCTGCTTGAAAAAGTTTGGATGGTGAATAGATTTCTTTGCTCAAGTTGCATTTGGATCTCTTTGAGAGTCCTTGGTTCCTAGAGTTTTAATATGATTTTCTCTTCATTACAGATGTTTCGGTTTCCAGAATTAGCAATGATGTAATTAGCTCTAACTTGCAATTAGCTATTTTGTTGTAGGTTCCAGCTGTGAGTCAAATGTTGGTGTTGTGCTGATTTCCACGCTCTCTACTGCTCTCAGGTATTTTCTAGGGCTTTACCTTTTGTACCGAGAGCAAACAAAAGTAGCCATGAGCTACGCTGGCAAACAAAAGTAGCCGTGCCACAAAAGTCGTGCATTCAGTGCATGTGGCTAGACACCGTATGAAGACACCACCATCAGCTTTTGCCTGGCTTGACTGACGGCCAGTGACCGGCTTGCTATTCTTCCGGACTTCTAGCAAAACTGCGATGTTAGTGGTAGTAGACAAAACCAGCCGGCCGGCAAGAGCAACGCGCGTGGCAAGGGAGACCTCATTCCATCGATCGATCGCCCCGCACGTCTCGTGTCTCCAAGTACTCTGCTTGCTGCTCAAGTATGTACTTGTCTCCTCACTTTCCTTAATACCTACATGTGCTTAGGCCATATTTTGTTCCCCGCTAGCTCGTTCTGTAGCTCTCCATCTGCTTATTAGTTTATCAGTCAAAGCTCGCTCAATTGATCAACTAGCCTCCGAGTCTGAACCCAAGCCTATAGTGTGCTGCATGCAGGTTGCAATCACGGCCTTGAATGAAACATCCGCTCCACGTTAAACATTGAGCAACTTAATGAGCTAAGGTCATCCCATAGTAGCACATGTAGTTGCACTGTAAAACTTATCATTGAGTTCAGTCCTTAATTAACTCAGGTGAACACTCCCTTTATCGGTGCGCAATTACTATCATATGCACATCACTTTGTCCAAGTCAAACAAATGTCTCCATTTTAGTTCATAAATAACCAGCGGATTCACCTCTGTCCAGAAGTAACATAATGCCCAAATTTTCATTTATAAGGTGACTGTAATGTTTATTTGCATATTTGTAAGCATGGCTAAAGCATTTGCAAGCATAATAGGCATGTATATATCCATTTGAGAACTTGGAAAGCACTCTAACCCAATATAAGGTTACAAACAGTAGGAAATTCAAGTTTCAAGGTGGAATATGCAGCAAGTTGGATATAACTACCATTTACCATATTTGATCTTGCTCATTTGGGGCTTGTATGAAATTTTCTATGAATTTTAGCAGTTCTTATCAACTTTATATACTTAAATAATGTATTTACCCATTATACATTTTAGGGGGGTTTTCTATAGTAGTTGTGTCAAATTCTAGTTTACAGAAATAAAGTGCATAGTTTTGTGATTCTAGCAAATTTTGTTTCACCTCATTCGGAGCCAAAATGAATTAGTCACGTATGTTCAGGAACTCCTCCACAATTGGTTCACTTCTGAATGAAGGATGTTGCAGACATATCTGAATGAAGCATTCTGAGCAGTAGTTAGTATCTGAAATAATCACTTCTATTCAGTGAAAACTGATAAGCAATAACTGATGGGGAAGTACCATGTTCAGCGAAAGGCCCATCTGTGCACCACTGTGTTAACTTTCTGATTTTATTTGTTGACTTACATAAACTTGGTGAAGAGGACACTGAATTTGATGAGGCGAAAGCCTAGAATTATTTCATTGTTAAGTAGATTATATAGTTATATATAGCTTGGTATGCACAAATCTATACCAAGCTCAATATGTGAGCATAATGTATCTCTCGTTGTTCTCCTTAGGAAGTTCTCAGGCTGGCTGGCATTATTCTTTAGAGAATCTATGCCATTTTCATGTCTTTTCATTTCTTAAAAATATAAATTCATACTTATGTGGTTCCATGGGAGTAGACGTAATTTTTTATTTAACAGTGAGATGTGTGTACTCCAAACAATCAAAAAGTGTAGTTTCACTGCTATAGTGATATGCGTAGTGTCTGTATTTTTACCCTATAAGTCTTCTATACCTATCTCTCTTCACATTCTGATATACTCTTGTTCTGCAATATTTTCATGGGTCTCCTTTCGTTTATGGTAAGTTCTTACCTTTGCATCTGCTCAGACTTTAGCATAAAGGATTTCCATCTTGTTTTAGTTGCTGGTCCACATATAATTAGAAGATAGAGCTTTTATTCAGCCTATTGATTGGCACTCTTGATACCCTCAAGCAACACTATGCTTTATACTTGCAAGACTGGACCTATGCAATCCAGCTTAACTATAGATTCCCTCTATTGATAATGTCATCTATTTTTTATGCAGTTCACCAGGGAGTTCGTCAAAGAGATCATATATATCCTCATAAGATCTTTTAAGCATAATGTATTTTATGTAAGATTTGAGATTGTGGTTTTGGGTTTCTACAATGAGTTTTGTGTTTTTTTCTTGGTTGAGATGTGAAGTAAGATTCAGGGATATATATATATATATATATTGTAAGAATGTTTAGTTTACATATTCGAGGTGCTGCACCTATATTAGGCCCTTTGGTTTCTATTCGTACTTGTTGTTTTTTATCTTACTGAAGTTTATGTAACAGAGATCTAGCCCTTTGTGATGTATGCACTGTTGCAGTAGGGTGTAGGCTACGTCTTAGTTTTATCATGTAGTTTTAATAGGTGGTTCTGTAGAATCCTACTTTACAGTGTTACTATGAATCTAACACAATTTGATCTTGCTCATTTGGGGCTTGTATGAAATTTTCTATGAATTTTAGCAATTCTTATCAACTTTATATACTTAAATAATGTATTTACTCATTATACATTTGTTAACGCCAAAATTTGGTATGGCTCTGTATAAGATTCAGTTAAGAAGAGAATTACAGTTAACTGACGGAAGTTGATCCAGAAGGGACCGAATCTAGGAAGAAGCCATGAAGACCACAGTATGGCGGTTAATTACTGTATCTTTTAATTAGGCAAGTGCTGTTGTTTATCTTTAGGAGACCTAGTCTCGTGTCTGATCGGGTCCTGTTAGTGTTTCCTTTTGTGTTTAGGAAATCTTGTACCGTGTCCAATGAGGACTCGTATCAACTCGGGGTATAAATACGTATGCCCGGGTGCTTTGTAAGATATCTACATCAATCAGATCAATACAATTTCGGCGCATCGCCACCCCTTCGACGGGTTCTTGCTTCTCGAGCTGGGCTGCATCGGTTAAGTTCGACCTCCTGCGAGAGGGTAAGTCTCGTCACCCCGGACACCGCATCGGCTAGGACTTTCTCGGTTAAGTCCGATATTCTAGTCGGTTCACAGTAGACGGCTTACCACGATATATCTATTTTATCTATGGCTGCATCAGTTTAGTTTGACCTCATAGATCGATTAGGTATATCACATCATGCGTGCGCAAATCGTATCGGCTTACTGGGTGTAACTTATCGACAGTTTGTGCTGTATCGATTAGGTCCGATTTACTAAACTGCCTCCGATAAGTTATTCCTGCTAGGCTGATATTTTTTGTGCAAGTGTCTTATCGGAATGTATAGCCGATAAGTTATCATATAGTTCATCACGATCGCATTAGATTTATCGGCCTATCGAGGTCTTGTTATTGTCACCAGTCTATGCTGCAACGGTTGGGTCCGATCTACTAGACTGGTAATAATAACTTTACTCTTAATAAGCCGATGGGTTTTATGCGATGTTTTATCGAAGTGCTTAGCCGATAAGTTATCTTTATATCCAGGCGATTTGTCACAAACATTTAGAAAATCGCAGCTAACCCGGGCGCGTGCACGAGCGAGAACCCGGGCACGAACAGCAAGCAAGTACCCGGGCGCGAACAGCAGGTAAGGACCCGGGCACGAGCAGGTAAGGACCCGGGCACGAGCATAGGCGAGGACCCAGGCACGGGAACGAACAGCAAGTAAGGACCCGGACGCGAGTACAGGCGAAGACCCAGGTATGGGCACGGACAGCAGGCGAAGATCCGGGCATGGGCATGAGCAAGGGCCCGGGCACGGGTGTGGGCATCACCTTTGCGGCGACGCTAGTAATTTTAATCACAATCGGCTAATATTCATCCAATCCATTTATTTACACCTTTTGTCTATTTATTTTATCAGTTTACAGCCGATTTTCAAGCATCCCTTCGATGATCGGCTAGTTTGATATTTGTTTATTATTATGTTACTGCTCATGCCATCATCGGCTTCCAGTCGGTGTATAAGTGCTACAGTTCATATCGGCCATCGGCCGATGAGACGAGTCAAGATCGGCTTCCAGCCGATTGGCTCATTGATTTAACACTTTCCATCTCCTTGTCAATTGCAGGGTCAAATTGACTGGCACGCCTACGAACCTCAAGATTTTAGGACCTGCACTGGAGTGAAGCAAATCTCCCAGGCCTTCGCGTGTCTCCAAGCGCCGAACGGCCCCCGGCGGTTTTCGGCGTCAACACGTTTTTGGCACGCCCGGTGGACCGACAGTTTCAACGCAAAGTCTTAGTCAGAATTGCAACATGGCTGGAAAAGAGATCAAAACAGACAACGTAATCCCGGTCAACATGGAAGATTTAACAGACGAGCAAAGACAGCAAGTCGAGCAAAATATGGCCAATTTTCAGAAGCTTTGCTTGGAATCCTTCAGCATGACAAGACAAGGGCCGATTTAGAAGACGCAGTTTCCAAAACCAGTTCTGTTTGGTGAATCGAGCCGCACACCACCCGAAAGTCCACCAGTAAAACCCTTACAAGATATGGTAAACGAAGCAGTGCATCATGCACTCATCAATCAATCCGGGATTCTGGTGAACACGCTTCATAATCTCATAAAGAAGACGGTGGATGGATCAATTGTCCAAGAGCCTACTCGAGGTCCTGTCTATCTCCCGCCAAAGATGAGCCCAATCAAGTTACTTATGGATAAACAGAGACGTATCGGAGAACCTATTTACACAGAACTAGGCTGGGGGGCAACAGGATATTCCTGCTGGATACATCGGTCTGGCTCATTATGGGGGATATAAACAGAATTACCCAGGGGCATTGCCGATCCAGTAGTTACCAGAGAGAGTATCCTAGACAGAATTGGCAAACCAACTCCACCTGTACGTATCAACAGGATAACCGAGAGAAGAGGATTTATCGACAAGGGTTGTAGAAATAGTAAGGGAAAATTTGGGATCAAGCCACAAGCAGCAAACATTTATGTATCGGCATCCGTATCCCGAGTGGTTTGACAGAGTGCCGTTGCCACACGATACAGGTTCCAGATTTTTCTCAAGTTCTCAGGGCAAGACAGCACATCTACAGTAGAAAACATCAGCCGATTCCTGGCACACGTGGCGGAGGAGGCATCGGCTGAGGAGGCTCTGAGATTAGGTTTTTCCCTTGTCGTTATCTGGATCGGCTTTTACATGTTCTCCTCGTTACCACTGAATTTAGTTTGGGGATGGGGCCGACAAGAAAAACAGTTTTGACAAATACTTCTTTGCTGAATTCATGAGATGAGACTGACAGATCTAACATCGGTAGGCAATGACCAGATGAAACGTAACCGGAATATATTAAGCGATTTTGGGACATTAGAAATAGATGTTACAGTCTAAACCTAGCGATGGACATCTAGCCGACTTGGCTTTCCAGGGTCTTTAGCACCAATCAAAGAGAGGTTTTCATCATAGGATTCGAATCCCTGGCGCACTGGTACAGAAAGTATCGGCTCATGAAAGGCGATTTCAAGAGGCGAAGAAAGATAAATATCAGAGAATGGTTGCTCAGGTACAGCGGTTTTTCATCGGACTCAGACGATGGATCCGATGTTGAATTGGATTGCGGAGTGGGCTAGGAACAAAAATCAGTATCATGCCGTGGGTTAAGGATATCGGCAAAGAGGAGCGATATGACTTGACGTCAATAAAGCGATAAAATCTCGATCTGCTACTACAAGAGAAACAGCTATACACTTCCGCCAATCACTGATTCCATCAGCTGAAGAACTGAAGAAGAAAAAGATATTGCAAGTGGGGCACAGATACTATATGGCATCACACCAATGTGTGCAAAGTTTTTCAGCAACAAATTCAATCGGCTGTTGAGCAAGGAAGAATCAAGTTCGAAGATAAAAAGCCGATGAAAATCGACGGACACCAGTTCCCCCGTGAACATGGTTTATGCGGGATCGTCGTCAAGAAACTCAAGCCGATGAAGAAGGCATGTGGTTCATAGGAAAATCAAGATTACTTCATCGGGTATGATAGAAAAATATTCGAAAGTACGAAGAGCAGTGGATTGAGCCGGATAGGGAAGATTAATCCGCATTGGGATTGTCCGTTTTCTGATTCTGCTGGGATCAAGGGATGAGATTGCCATTGATTGAAGATTGCCCTGAGTGCTGATAATCTGAGGTTTCAGCGGGGATCAGCAGGAAGTTTTTTGTAGATCGCCACATAGGAGACGGGTATCGGTACATAGCCGATTAGGGCCAGTTCACGAAGAATTCTTGAAGAAAATGAAGAGGCAGGTGCATGAAAAACAAGTCCAAAATCCTCAGTGGTGTCCTAGCGAATATGTCCCGAAAAATTAGAAGAGAATGAGCACAACGGCTACGACACCGAGAAGCAACCAGGAAGAACAGAGGGCAAGATCAGGAAGAAGCCGATCATCGTCACAAGAGAACTAAACAAATATGGCGGATGAAGAGAGGAAGACGATGAAGTCGATCCATCGCTCCAGTAGATATGTTTTCTTTTTGCCTCGGAAATACAAAGCACTTTCATCGGATGAAGAAGGCAATGAGGAAGTTTGTCGCTCAGCTAACATGCAACCCGATCAGGCCATATTTGATAAACTGAGGAGTCAGAGCATCGGCACTTAAACCATTATATATCAAGGGCTATGTACTGGAAGCCGATGACGATCATGCTGGTTGATGGGAGCAGCTGTTAATCTAAATGCCTATGCTACATTTCGGAAATAGGGAAAATTGCCGAAGATTTGATCAAGACAAAAACATGGTGGCTAAAAGACTTCGGTGGAATTCATCAGAGCGAAAGGCGTGTTAAACTGTGAGTTGACAGTGGAAACAAGACTTTACCTACCACGTTTTTCGTTATCGATGAAAAGGTCATATAGTTTGCTTCTTGGCAGGGATTGGATTCACGCAAACTGTTGCGTGCCCTCGACGATGCATCAATGTTATACAGTGGCACGGAGATCAAGTCGAGGTAGTCCTAGCAACCGATCAACCACATTTGCAATGACCGATTGCCAGTCTGGGAAGCCGATGGTGTTGATTTGCTTGTCTGGAAAAACATGGAAGGAAATTATCTTAAGGTTACTAGCCAAGGATACAGCCGATTTAGCAAGTCGGCTCCGAGCTGTTACTCTAATGGGTCTCCATTGAAGATGCGAGGGGAAACTAGGAACAAGGGTTTACGTCGGCGATGATTTAGAGGCGATCGACATAGGACTAGGGAGATAAGCCAAGGCTGACGTACATAAGGCAAAAGTTATGTCGTGAACTTCGAAAGAATTGATAACACTGTTGCAGGAGTCATCGGGGATTGTTTTTGCCTAGAGTATCATGAGATGCCAGGGGGATTAAGCCGATCAATTGTTGAAACATCGACTGCCCATTAAACCAGGATATCGCCGTTCAAATAGGGCTCCAAGAGTTTCAGGCAAAGTTATATGAGCCAATCAAACGGAAATCACAAGGTTTATATGATGCCAAGTTTATAAGGCCGTGCCGATATGCCTGAGTGGGTTTTCTAATATCGTCCCAGTAGAAAAAGAAAAATGGGAAAGATTGAGGATATGCATCGACTTCCGGGATTTAAATAACGCTACCCCCAAGGATGAATATCCAATGCCGATAGCAGATTTATTGGTGCATGCAGCATCAGGACACAAGATTATTAGTTTCATGTACGGAATGCAGGATATAATCAAATTTTTATGGCTAAATGGAAGATATAACACAAATACTGTGTTCAGTGTCTAGAGCTATCGGCTTATATGAGTGGGTAGTAATGACATTGTGTTAAAAAGTGCCGGTGCAATTTATCAGAGGGCGAGAATTATATATTTTCATGATCTCATTGGCTTGCTAGTGGAAATTTACATTCACGATGTGGTGGTTAAGTCTAAGAGTGAGGAAAGCCATATAGCGATTGCGGAAAGTGCTGGAAGGGCCAAGAATACGGACTAAGGATGAATCCCAATAAATGCGCTTTGTGTATCGGCTGGGCAGTTTTTGGGTTTTATGGTTCATAGAGCGAGGAATTGAAGTTAGTCAAAGGAGCATCAGAGCCATAAGACTACAGAGCCACCAAGTACAAGACAGAGTTACAGTCATTGATCGGTAAGATTAATTTTCTAAGGAGATTTATATCAAATTTGTCAGGGAGAATTGAATCTTTTACAAATTGAATCAAATTTGTCAGTTATGAAGTTGAAAGCCGATCAAGATTCGTGTGGGGGTAGCCTTAGCAGAAGACATTCGATGGAATTAAGATTATTTGAGTTCCCCACCTGTTCTAATTCCGCCGCAAAAAGGGAGTGCCGTGCAAGTTTATACTTATCAGCCGATGAGAAGTCCATTGTTCTTGTTTAATTCTAAGAGTTGACGCAAGGAGCGAGTCGTGTTCTATCTAAGCAGAAGGCTCTCGTTGGGATGCTGAAACAAGGATGCATCTTGCGTTGGAGAAATTATGCCTTTGTTTATATTTCTCATCACAATAAGTAAGGGCATTATATCCTGTTGGCTGAATGTATAAGGTGGTTTGCAAGCCGTGTGGTGAAAATACACGTTGTCGGCTAACCGTTTAAAGGGGCGAGTTGGTAAATGGGTTTTTGCCTTGACAGAGTTTGACTTGAGGTATGAATCAATTGCTCTTAAAAGCGATCAAAGGTGGTGGCTGATTTCATTGTGCAACACAGAGGGGTTCACGAAGATTATGTGGAGCCGATCCCGTTAGACTTTGTTTTTTGATGGATCGGTTTGCAAGCATGGGATCTGGTATCGGACCTGGTCATTGTATCGCCTCGCGGGGGTGGCAAGTTTCAAGTTTTGCTTTTACAATTAAACCTTATCGACGCAATAATGCAGGCGAGTCATGCTGTATGTAATGCGGTTGAACGATCTGTAATTGGTGTAGTACGTAGGCCTCAACTTTTAAGGAGATCGACTGATATCATAGAAATTGTTGGTGATGGTGTTTGATTTGTTTGGGTTGGCTGATCAATCGCAGTTGTCTGGGGAATATGAGTGCAATCTATAGATGTGGCTCTTGAATGATCATATTATGAGGAATATAGATTTGTTGAAGAATCTTTCAAGATGGTAATCAATGGAAGAGCGTCATATCCCTAGGGAGGAATGCAGAGATTAGTAAGAGAGCGCAATGAATCTTGCACATATTGCTTCTAGTTTATCTCTGATAGATAGACAGGTATTGAGGTTGAAATATAGCCGATAATGATATTCAGGATAAAGCAATGATTGGAGACAGGCAAATAATTGGTTGGTCTACAACCAAATCCATCGCCGTAAGAGATCGGTTTCTTAGGAAATACTTCGGTATAAAGCTACTAAATATGTGCTGCTTGAATGGGACTTATATTATCGACTTTCGAGGGAGTTCTGCTGAGATGCATGAATTTTGGAAGAGCCACACAGTGGATAATGTGCGAAGTGCATGAAGGCGTTTGTGGAATCTCACAATCGGCTCATAAATGACCTGGTTGCTGAGAAAGGGTAGGATACTTTTGGACCGAACAATCTGCTGGAACGATTGCCTCAGATGCTATATAAAGATAGTCAAGGATGTAATGAACTTGGCCAAAGTGTCTGATAAAAAGCTGACAGTGGGCACCAGCACGAGAATCGGCTATGAATCTATCAGTTAAATCGTGGCGTTCAGAGGATGGGGAATTGACATGATCGGACCAGGTTTTTCCTCCATCAAGGTAAGGGCATAAATTCATATTGGCGGCGACAGATTATTTTACGAAAGTGGGTAGAAGCGATTCCTCTGAAGAAGGTTACGTCCCAAGAGGCGATCGAGTTTGTAAAGGGAGCACATAACTTTATCTTTTGGGATTCCTCAGACGATAACTACTGATCAGGGAATCTATTTTCGTGTCCGATGAGTTTTCAACTGTTTGTTCTGCCAGTATGGAATCAAGTTTATTAAATTTCATCACCTTATATGCTCAGGCTAATGGACAGGCGGAAGCTTCTAATAAAAGTTTGATCAAGTTGATTAAGCGGAAGATGATGAACAGCCGGAAGATGGCATAACACGTAGCTGATTTCGTTATGGGCATATATCGGATGGCGTGTCATGGATCAACCTGGGTGCCACCTTACCCAACTGGTATAGTGGCACAGAAGCAGTTTTGCCTTGGAAGACTACATCGGCTCTAGAGGCTTTCTTTGCAAAATCAATTGATTCAACCGATGATTATTATACATAATGGACGGATGAACTGAGTGATTTGGCTCAGAATTGGTTAAGGGCACTGGAGAGGATCAAGGAAAAAAAGCTAAGGCAGCTAGGCACTTACCACACAGAAAAGTGGTGAATAAATCATTTGCTGAAAGAGAGATCTTGTGGTGGAAATTGGATTTTGCCGATCGGGGTCCAGAGATAATAAGTTTGGAAAGTGGTCACCTAATTGAGAAGCCCTTCGGATTAATCGTTGTGTGCCTGGTATGCCTATATACCTAGAAGATCTTGGGGGACGGAGTTTGCTAAGCGCTACTAATGAGCAAATATCTCAAGAGACTATCCGAGCGTTTGGGTTAACTCCTGAATTAGCTAGATGCGGCCGATTTCTAATAACAATTTCAGAAGCCGATGTTTTTTGCATCGCCTAAAGATAGACGATATTCATTGATATCGCCTTTAGTATCAAAAGACAAAAAAAATACTAAGGGACAATTGAAACAAGCAACATGCCGATTAGATTATGTTACAATGCAAGATGATGGTGTGTTTCCGGAGCATGCATCAATAATATTTAAGGTGTTACAAAAAGTTCTGAATTGGTTTTCGATCACGCGTAGGCGGATTTGGTCATCTGCATTGGAATAGCGCGATGTCATTCTTCATCGGACGACCGGATGATCTTCAAATGTTTGCGCCGATGGAAACGACTGACGCACCGTTGCTGTGACCTTGGCCTCTTTGGTATCATAATAGCTTGTGGTAGGCCGATGAGTTGGGATTCTGTTGTTTCAAGGTCTTACCTGAACTTTTTCAAGTTCTTGCCAGCAAATGGTCTTCCTTTTTCTTCAGTTTGGGCCAACTTGGATTGGAAGCTCTTGGGGGGCAGTTACCATGTCATCAAGGTTTTTTTTCTTGTTTGGGCCTAACAGTCCGATCGCTTGGATACTTGGGTTATCTTATGTTGGTAGCCCGGATGGCTATTGCTGCTGAGCTTGATGAGTCTGAATCTGTGCGACTCTAGGTATGTCGGCGGAGTCAATGCAGTCGATGAGTTCTTCAGGCAAATGAATTTTCGGTATCTGTCGTCTTGCCGATCGGCCCCGCAATCTTCACTAGTGCGTCGATCGGAATTTTCCCAGCCGACTGATGATACTCGTAAGTACCACGCAACATCGCTGGGGAAGGATGGTTGGTTGCTGCGGCTGGTAGCTGTTGCTTTCTGCCTCTAAGTATTGTCGATGTCAAAGGAGAACAATTCGGCCAGGACTGGAATTGACATCGGTGAAAGAATCCATGTGAAGAGTTAAAAAGCGAAGTATGGATATTAGAGATTTCCTTGAGAAGGGCAATTCGGTAGCTTGGGTGGCAATGGCTTTCAAGCGGTGGGTAAGTTGTTCTCAGAACGGCCGATGTCAGGCGATATAGTAGGAGCAGCCTCATCAACGGCTTGGGGACTGGGTGCTGAAGACTTGGAGTAGCTGGAGAAGTCATCGCTCGGTGCTTGGAGGGATGTTCGTAGAAGGTTGAGTTTAGGGGCCGATGACTCGAGCTGAAAATGAAACTGATAAGTATGGAATGGGAAACAGATAATGAATAAGACTTAGCGCATACCTGAGTATAGACATGAACGGGTGCCGAGTTTGTTTGGGGAGTAGTGTGGCGTCGGTCCGTGACATCGGCGTTGTTTTTTTGCTTCTTGAGAGAAGGGGCGATGCGCAACTTTTTGCGCTTTGTCACATGTTGGCTTAGGGGCCTGGAGGAGAGCTGATGGGAGAAGGAGCACTCGCGCCCTAAGTTTCGGAGTGGCCGATGGGGTTGATACATGACCGGTGTAACGCAAAATTTGGTAAGGCCCTGTATCAGATTTCGGTTTTCCAGGGGGGAAAATTGCAGTCAACTGGCAGAAATTGATCAGAAGAACCGGATTTCGGAGAGGGGCCGTGAAGACCGGGTATGGCAGTTATTTACTGTATATATTAATTAGGGCAAGCGCTATCTTTAAGGAAACTGCTGACCTCGTGTCCGGATTGGGTTTAATTAGTGTTTTCTGGTTATGATTACGGAATCATGTACCGTGTCAATAAGGACTCATGTAACTCGGGTATAAATAACGTACGGCCCGGCAGGACCTTTGAATTCATCTCTCGATCAATACAATTTGCGGCATCGCCACCCTTTCGACGGGTTCTTGCTTCTCGAGCAGGCTGCATCGGTAAGTTTCGGACCTCCTACGAGAGGGTAAGGTCTCGTCACCCGCGCTTCTATCGTAGGACTTCCTCGGTTAGGTCCGATATTCAGTCGGTGTTCATGGTAGTCGGCTTACCCACGATATTTTTTTATCTATGGCTGCATCAGTTCAGTTGATCTCATAAATTTGATTAGGTATTCAAATCACGCGTGCGTAGAATCATCGGCTTCACTGGGAGCGGTTTATCATCAGTTTGTGGCATCGGTTAGGTCGCCATATTTAAACTGCCAGTGATAATTGTTCTTACTAGGTTGATTAACCTTGTGCGCAAAGCGTCTTATCGAGGTGTATAAGCCAATTAAGTTATGCATATTTTCCTCACGATCGATCAGATCTATCGCCTAATCGAGAACTTGTTTATATCATCAGTTCTGTGCTGCGACGGTTGGTCCGATCTACTAGCGAGATAATAGCTCTATTCTTATAGCCGATGGGTTTTTATGCGATGTTTTATCGGGTGCCTAGCTGATAAGTTATCTCTTAAATACAGCCGATTATAACTGCTTGCCTCGATATACAATCTTGTTGCATTACTATTACGATCGGCTAAGGGCTAGCCGATTGGTTTACTCTGCCGGATTCCAAGCGCCGAGAACAAGCAGATTCCCCGGGCGAGCTCAAGTAAAGGCCCTAGGCACAAGCACCAGGTAAGAACCCAGGCACGGGGTAATACGGACAGTGGAACGCAGTTCGGGCACGGGTAAACGAGCAAGGGCCAGGCAGGTGCGCCGGGGCGTATTTGTGACGACTTAGTAATCTTTAAACCCGGTCGGTCTGGAGTTTATATTTAATTATGTTCAACGTGCATTTTGCTTATTATTTATTTATAAAGTTTAACAAAGACCGATTTGAGTTTTCTCTCTTCCTTCTCTCTACTTCGATGATTCGCCTTACTACTTTTTAAATATCATCTTATTATTATGTCTATTACTCAGATTTACCATGCCATCATCCTGGCTTTACCAATCCCACAGCTCGATGTATAAGTGTACAGACATGTGCAAATCAGCCATCGGGGCCATGAGATGAGTCCAGCCGGCTTTCATAGCGCGATTGCTCGTGATACTAAAATCTTTTCTCCTTGTCAATTGCCGGGTCAAATTGACTGGCACGCCTCCGAACTCAAGATTTTACGACCATAACACTGGAGTGAATTAAATCTCCCAGCTTCGCGTGTCTCCAAGGCGCCGGAACGGTCCCCGGGGTTTTCCGGCGTCAACCCAACATTTTTGGCAAGCTGTGGTGGGACCGAAAGTTTCAACAATCGATTTTGCAACATATGGCCGGAAGGATGTCAAAAATACAACCTGAATTCCGGTCAGCACGGAAGACTTAACGAACGAACAAAAAATAGAAGTTGAGCAACTATAGGGCAATTTTCACAGAAGCTGTGCTTAGAGTCTTACAGCATGAAAGTAGGGCCGATATCAAAAATTTTTTTTTTTTTTTCTCCAGTTTCCCGAACCCAGTACTCGGTTGGAGCATCAAGCCGTACGCACAACACCTGAGGAGTCCACCGGTAACCCCTTGCAAGAGATGGTGATGAAACAGTTCATGACACGCGCTATGCAATCACATTTCCGGGGAATTTTGTGTAAACCAAGCTTTCATAACATTCATAAGAAGACGGTGGGAGGATGATACAATCTATTTTCAAGAGCCACTGTCGGGTCCTTGTTTACCTCCTCACCGAAGGTTGAACCAATCAAGTTGTTAACAAAAAGTCAGCAGAGATATAATACCAGAACACACACCTGTTTTACAAAACCAAGCTGGGGACAGGACATTCCTGCTGTGGAATCATCGATTTGCTTATTACGGTGGGAGATAATCAGCAAAATTATCCAGGAGGTGGAGCCGATCCCAGGATACTTTTAAGAGGGACGTATCGTAGAAAATCGGCAACGAAATCTCCACCCTGTTGCGTATCACAACGACAACCTGAGGGAGAGGATCTATCACTAGGGTTGCTTTGAAATAGTAAGAGAGCAGTTCGGGTCTAACCCCAAGGGAACAAACATTTATGTATCCGGCGTCATGAATCCTGAGTGGTTTCGAATCAAGTTTCAGCATTCTCAGTCCTGCAAGGAACTCCTATCCTCCCTCTTACACAGTGCTGATACGGGGTCCCAGATGTTTCTTTTCTCTCTAAGTTCGTAGGAACAAGACAGCACAGTCTAAGTGGAACACGTAGCCGATCTGGCAAGATAGTCAAGCGAGTGCGGGGAGGCACCATCGGCTTGAAGAAGGCGCTGAGGGTTAGGTTTTTTTTCATCCCCCTTAATTAACTATCTGGATACGGTGATTTTAACATGGGTTTCTCGTTCATTACCACACCGGAATTCCAGTTCGGGAGTGGGGCCAATCTAGCAAACGTTTCCATAAATCCAACTTCTTTGCCGGAATCCATGAATGGATTGAAGATTTGACCATCGGTTCCAACGACCCACGACTGAAACAGTCCGGATACGTTTCAGATCGATTTAGGAATTGTTCAGAATCGATGTTACAGTCTAAACCTGAGCGGATGGGCAATCCTGGCCGAATCTAGTCTTTCAGGGGTTCTCTCTTGGCACCATTAAGGAGAGGTTTTCATTCATCACAAGAGTTCGAGTCCTTGGCATGACCTGGTGCAAAGGTATCGGCTCATGAAAGCCGATTTCCTAGAGGCGAAAAAGGATAAATAACCAGAGAAGGGTTGCTCAGGTACAGGTTTTAATTCATTGGACTCCATTACGATGAGGACTCATGCTGAGGTTGGATTGGCGGTGGCTAGAGCCAGAAATCAGTATCATGCATGGGTCAGGATTATCAGCAGGAGGAGCGGTATGATTTTGATTAATTATAAAGTAATAAAGCCGATAGAAATCTTTGACTTGCTGCTTTCTAGAAAACAGAGCTACAACTCCCTCCGCCATAACCACAGTGATTCCATCAGCGAAGAACTAAAGAAGAAAACATATTGCATAAGTGGCAATACTATATGCATCACCATTTGACGAGTGCAAAAGTTTTTGGCAACAAATTCAACGGCTGTCGAGCAGGGGAAAAACAAAGTCGAAGACCAAGAAGCCGATGAAGATGATGGGCACCACGTTCCCCGTGACACGGTTCTTATATCCAGGATCATTCATCAAGGGATCAGGCCGATGGAGGAAGATACGTCAACAGGTACATAATCAGAGTGATTACTTCGTCGGATATGATAGAAAAATATTCAAGATATGAGGCAATAGGAGGGGAATGAGCCCAGAAGATATAATCGCATTGGAAACGTACCCTGTTCTTCCGATTCTGCTGGCGGTATCGAAGGGAATGGAGGATTGCCACGATCACCAAAGTAGAAAAGAAAATTGGCGCCCGAGTGCAGTAATATGGGGAATCGGCATGATCAGAGCTAGGGAGGAGGTTTTCTCCCCTCAGGATAGATCCGTTTCCTCCGGCCGCTCTTTTGAAAAGAGCATCGGTTCATAGCGCGATTTAGGCGATTCCAATGAAGAGGTTCTTTGAAGAGGATGAAAGAGGAAAGTTGCATGAAAACAAAGTCCAGATCCTCAATGGTGCCTCTAGTGGATAAATTCAAAGAATCAGAAGAGAAGGCCACAACGACAACAGTACGCAACCTGAAGCAAGCACGAAGAACCGAAGGCCATAGATCAGCACAGAGGCCGATCATACGTCACAAAAGAGAACTAAAAACAAGTATGGCGCAGTGAAGACCGAAAGGAACGATGAATGCTATCAAATCGGGCTCCGTAATAATGGTGTTCTTTTTTTGCCTCGGGCTATGAGACTTTCAAATCAGGATAAGATGGCAATGGAGGAAGTTTTTACCTTCTCCTCCGCTTTGAACTGCTACGTTGAACTACCTATCCAGGCCATATTTGATACCTTGAAGAGTCCAGAACGCAATCGGGCTCTACAGCCATTATATCTCAGGGCTATATGAATGGGAAGCCGGATGACAAAGATGCTGGTTGATGGGGACAGCAGTTAATCTCATGCCTCATGCACGTTTCGAAAATTAGGGGAAACGCCAATGATTAATCCAAGACAAATATGGTGCT
>RYFJ01004446.1:0-29486 GCA_003991445.1 Oryza meyeriana var. granulata
GTGGTTGTGGATTTTCTAATTTAGTATGGATGTCAAAGAGAAGATGCTATGGACTGCAATTTAGCATCGGTGAAGGGTAGTAGAAAAGTTAGGAAGAGAAGAACAGTTATGAAGGTAGGACAATCCGGCAGCATTGACGACATGGCTTTCCCAGGGGGAATGAAAGGTGTTTTGAAGGGGGATATAAACGATGGGTAGGGGCAGTTTCATGAAGTGGAGAATTGGTGCAGATTGGGGCAGCTGAAGGGGAATGGTAGAGCTTGAGGGATGCAGAAGGAGTTGGAAATCTGGAGAGTGATACGAGCTGAAGATGGAGCTGGTGAGATAAATGAGGGGGTAATATGATGTTTAAGATTTGTGCATAGAGAAGATGAGGGAGGATGTGTGGGGGGAAGATGGGTCGTGGAACGAATGCACGGTTTATGTTTTAGGAGGGCGATGGTAATTTTTTTTTTTGGTATCGGAAAACAGGAGGGTGATTGCAGAGACGATAGGACGATGGGGCTGGTACAATATTCGGAGACAGTGATGAGGGTTGGTAAGAATCGGGTACGGAACGCTGTTTAGTGTTGAGGGGTGAAGTGGCGGTGAGAAGAAAAGGTAAGAACCATTGAGGATATATTGAAGTTGCAAAAGTTAAAATAATAGATTGATAGGATTAATAAGTACCGGCGTCCAGGGAATAGTGGGGAATAGAAAAAAAAAATGTTTTTCATTAACGAAAAATCGAAAAGGCTTGGTGTGGAGTGAAGAATCAATGTGAAGAGCATAGCAAGGGATATGTACAAAGACAGAACGATATATTAAGGGGAGATGACATCAGTGACGAGTGAGTTTGTAGTGAAGAAGGATGAAGATGGCCAGCGAGTTGACGGGAGATGGTTGATGGGTTGGTGATATACGATGGTTGGAAGATAAGAAAATGAGGAAATTGGAAAAGGAAGGATGATGGGATGGATATGCCTTTAGATTGATATAGTTAAAAGAAAGGTTGAGTGGATCCAAAGTTGGAAGACATCTGAATGAGAGGTTTGTAAGAAAAAAAGAGTAGCATCGGTAAAGCATAATAAATATACACAAAACTTCAGGCCAGGGGATATTTGCGGGAAAGGCCGTGAGTCAATAGAGATAATCCGGCGGAAGATGGGTCCTTGATTTGGGTAATAAGCCTGGAAGGATTGCATTAGGAGGGGAGTTTCTGGGATGGTTGGAGGTGTAAAATTAAGCAGAGAACACACAAAAATATGGCACGGGCTGGCGGCCGTAGCTTGTTGCACTGATGAGAACCTGGTAGGTGGCAAGGAAGTGTACATATAGATATATACATATCGGAAGATTTGTGGAATTGCAGTATTGTCGTAGCAGGGTTGGAAAAAGACGTTTTAGACAAGTAGAAGGACGTGTACCGATATCAACGGTCATACATATAGTTGTGAAGAGATATATTGGGAGCGATATATATATAGAGATATATGGAGGTGGGAGTGAACACGGAGTTTGAAGGGTTTGATGTATGCTTGTCAGTGAATAAAGGAAGGTGAGAATGGAATAAATCATAGAGTGGGGGGTTAATAAGAAGAAACCATAAGAAAAGACAGAGACACTACAAGAAAGAGGATGAGGAGAGATTCAGTTTTTAATATGGAAGGAGAGGTTGTGACAGTGGACCGATGTGAGATTATAAACCATAGATCCATCTTTGGAGAAAGCTAACTAATGATGTAATATTATACACAGACAACACAAAGGAATGAAGAATGTTGGTAAGTTGTACAAATGGCAATATACAGCAGTGCGTTGGGTTTCGGACTGAGATATGGTGATTCCAGCTGCCATGGGGCATGATAGAAAAAGAAGGGGTAATCGACCGGAATCAAGATCCTGGTCGAGATTACAAGACAAGAAAGAGAAAGGGAAGAACCATAGTAAATGGTGTAACACACATAGAAAGTACACATAAGATTACATCAGGAATTACAGATGCCTTTGCATCGGGAAATAGGAGGTTGACAGGAGTGAAGTCGGAAACAAGTGATTCGTCCTAGATTCGCCTAGGCTTGTGAGAAGGATGTGGATAGATAGGGTGGTGCATGGTGATGTAAGTATAAAAAAAAAGGGGGCAAGAAGACAAAAGACGTTTTATAAAGGTATCAAGGGAGGGGAATGGGCCGTTGAGCACTGTTTCAAACTTTATGGCAGGCTATCTGGGACCTCGGTTGAGATATGAAAGGCAGATTGGAAAATTAAGGAATCACCAGAGGAAATACGAATAGGGGCATGTGTTACGCCAAAATTTGGGTAGGGACTGTACATTTTCCGGTCAAGAGAGGTGCATGATAGGAGATCTAGAAGGACGTGAAGACGCAGCGTGGCAAGTTAATTATCTATGGTTATTAGGAAAAAGTTTATCTTCTTTTGAAAACTGATCGTGTCCGGTCAGTCTCATTAGCGCTTTCTGTTATAACTATAAGGATCATGTATCGGGTATATTACGTTGCCGGATCTTGTATGATCACACGTAATACAATTCGGCGAGTCGCCACCTCCAGGGATCCTGCTTTCTCGAGCCGGGCTGCACTCCGTTAGGTCCGAATCTGCGAGAGGGTAAGTTGAAACCGACTACCATCGGGCTAGATTCCCGGTTGGGTCCGATATTCTAGTCGGTTTATGGTATCGTTGCTACACATATATTTACTATAGTCATTAGTTTGGATCTCATAGATTGACTAGGTATTCACTCACGTGGCACAGATTGTATCGACTTCATTGGAGACGATTATTCATCAGTTCGTGCTGCATCGGTTAGGTCGACCTACTGAACTGCTAGTGATAAGTCGATCTGCTGAGCCGATGCGTTGTGTGCAGGCGCTTTATCGTAGTGTATAGCCGATAAGTTATTTTCATCACGATCGCATTATATCTATCACTCATTGAGAATTGTTATTATTGTCGGTCTGTGCTGCAACGTTTAGGTCCGATCTACTAGCTGACTGAACGATAATAGCTTTACTCTTAATAAGCCGATGGTGTGTGCGATGGTGTATCGAGTGCTTAGCGATAAGTTACCTGTTAAGCTGACTTACATTGATTCATTGTTTATCTGTGTCGCTTATTAAGCAGTCGGCTAGCTTATCAATTATTTATCATTTACGTTATTGCATATTTTTATTTGTTCTTGCCTGTATTATTGTCAATCGGCTAAGGGATAGCCGTGGTTCATTCTGCCGATCCAAGCACAAAGTACAAGCAGGTTCGCCGGCCGACCCCAGGTAAAGGCCCGGGCATGAGCCGGGTAAGGACCAGTGCATGGCCCGGACAGAGGACGAAGATCTTGGGAGCCGATAAGCAGGCCCGGGCAGGCATACTTCATAATAACAACCAGTAACATTAGATCATGATCAGCTAGGATCTATTTGATTCATTTATGTATTATACTTGCTTATTTTATCTAGCTTATAGCTGTTTTTTTGAATATTCCTTCGATGATCGCTAGCATGATATTTTATTTATTATTACATTATTGTTCTGCCGTCATCGACCTGAGCCGATGTGTAAGTGCTACAGTGTGCACGCCATCGGCTGATGAAACGATCTAGATCGGTTCCAGCCGATTGGCTCATTGATCTAACATTTTCTTCCTTGTCAATTACAGGGTCAAATTGAACTGCAACGCCTACGAACCTCAACTTTAGACTGCACTGGAGTGAAGCAAATCCCAGGCCGCGCTGTCACCCAGACGCCGGACCAAGACCCGGCGATTTTCGGCGTCACACCTTTGGCGAGGCTGTCCAGGTTCGGCTCCGCGGTGGCGGGCCCGGGAGGTAAATCCGGGTCGCGCGCCGCTGTTGGCAAGGGGCACTCGATGACGAGCGCCGCGCTTTACCACCTGCGGGGTTGCCGCGATGTAGAGCAACAAGGGCTCGTCTGGTGCCGGTGCTACTGAGGACAGGGGCGTAGTCAGTACCTCTGAGCTCATCAAGGGCTTGATCCGCCTCATCCGTCCAGGTGAACTGCCCGGATTTCTTAAGAAGCTTGAATAGGGGAGGGCACGCTCCCCAAGCCTGGAGATGAAACGACCGAGTGCGGCCACGCACCCGGTCAGCTTCTGGGCCTCCCGTAGCTCGTCGGGGGCGCTGCGGTCGATTGCTGCTATCTTCTCCGGGTTCGCCTCAATGCCGCGGCTGGACACGAGGAACCCGAGGAGCTTGCCGGCCGGGACCCCGAAGACGCACTTGTCCGGGTTCAGCTTCATCCTTGTGCATCGAAGGTTACTGAACGGCTCGGCCAGATCATGGAGTAGAGTGGCGCGATCGCGCGACTTCAGCACCAAATCGTCAACGTAGGCCTCCATGTTGCGACCTAGCTGCGATTCAATTGTTACACGGACAGCCCACTGGAAAGTGGAACAAGCATTCTTTAACCCGAAAGGCATGCACATATAACAAAAGGCCCCCTGGGGGGTAATAAAAGAAGTTTTTTCCTCATCCTCCTCTGCCATGCGGATCTGATGGTATCCTGCATAAGCGTCAAGGAAGCACAAGAGGTCGCACCCCGCGGTGGAGTCGACTATCTGGTCTATGCGAGGCAGAGGGAATGGATCTTTGGGGCAAGCCTTGTTGAGGTCGGTGTAGTCTATGCACATTCGCAGCTTCCCGTTGGATTTGGGGACGACGACTGGGTTGGCCAGCCATTCCGGGTGGACGACCTCGCGGATGAAGCCGGCCAGCAGAAGTTTGTCGATCTCCTCACGGACGAAGGCCTGGCGCTCTGGGGCCTGTCGTCGTACCTTCTGCCGCACCGGGCGCGAGCCCGCGCGGATGGCCAAGCGGTGCTCAATCACCCCCCTGGGGACCCCGGGCATGTCTGACGGTTGCCAGGCGAAGACGTCGGTGTTTGCCCGGAGGAAGGCGATGAGCGCGCTTTCCTATTTGTCGTCCAGCGAACCGCCAACCTTGACGGTCCGGGACGGGTCGTCGCCAAGGACTACCTCCTTGACTAGCTCTGCATCGGTAGCGACGATGCGCGGCTTGGGGGCGCGGCGTAGCGAAGGCCCCGCGCCCCCCGCCACGTCAGGAGCTGCGGGGGCGATGTCGGCCGCACGCTGCTCGGCGCACGAGAGGGCGGCTTTTACATCCCCAAGAACTGTGATCGGGCCCGAGGGGCCTGGGAGCTTCATGGTTAGGTACGCGTAGTGCGTAACAGCCATAAACTTCACCAACGCGGGGCGTCCAAGGACCGCGTTGTACGGGAGGTTGCACTCGGCAACGTCGAAAATGACGTGCTCGGTGCGGAAGTTGCCACGGTCACCGAAGGTGACGGGCAAAGAGACCTGCCCGAGGGGCCAAGCGAGGCCCTTCGTAATCCCGACGATGGGCGACGAGGGCGAGAGATTCATCCCTGGGGCCTTGATCTTCTCAAAGACCTCGGGGGAAAGGATGTTGAGGGCGGCGCCCCCGTCGACGAGGATGCGGCCCACCTTCACGTTGCATATGGTGGGGGAGACCGCGAGGGCGAGCTGTCCCTCCCCAGGTACCCGGGCTGGATGGTCCGCGGGGCCGAAGGTGATCGTACTGTCCGACCACTTCAGCCTCCGGGACGCTGCTGGCCCCGGGGTTGCGGCTAACAGCTCACGCTTCATGGCCTTGAAGCCGCGGCGCGAGGAGTGAGCGTGTGCCCCGCCGTCGAGGGTGGCGATGACATTCTCGGGTTCTTGGAACTCGAGAGGCTGCTCTGGATTGGGAGCGGGCTTGTCCTGCTGCCGCTCCAGCTGGAACTTCTTAGTGCGCTCGGCCAGGTTCTGGACGGCGCGGCACTCGGTGAGGTCGTGGCGGTCCGTCTCGTGGACGGAGCACCATTTCCGGCCCGCAGCCGGTGGCGCACGCTCAGCCTTCTGCCGTTTGCCGCCGTAGTCGTCTTGGCGGGCGGTGCGGCCCCGGGGGCCGCCAGACGCCGCCAAGGCGAAGTTCTCGGCGTCCTCCTTGCCTTCTGGCGCTTCCGCCTGTCCCGCCGCGCCGCGGAACGTGAGGCCGCGGCCTCTTCCGCCGAGCCTCGGCGAGGATCTCAGGACCGCGGCTTGTTCCACGCCCGGGCTTCCTCCTTGCGGGCGCAGTGGTCGGCAAGACTGAACAGTTCCGCCGTGGTTTGGACGTCGCGGGTGCCCATCTTTTCGAGCATGCGCTGGTCGCGCACGCCGAACGAACGCGTGGATAACCGCGTGGGGGGCGATGTGAGGGATTGTGTTGCGTACCTGGCTGAAACGCTGTAGGAAATGCCTCAGCGCCTCACCCCTACTCTGACGTAGGGCGTGGAGGTCCGCTTCTGTCCCAGGGCGCGGGAAGGTGCCCTGGAAATTTGCCACAAACTGGTGGCAAAGGTTCTCCCACGAGCGGATGGATCCCTCGGGGAGGCTCATCATCCAGGAGCGAGCCTGGGCCTTGAGGGCGACGGGGAAATAGTTCACCATCACCGTCTCGTCCCCGCCCGCCGCACGGATGGCGGTGGCGTATATCTGCAAGAACTCCGTGGGATCCACGGAGCCATCGTACTTCTCCGGCAAGTTGGGCCGGAACATAGCCGGCCAACGAACCTGCCGCAGGCCTGGGGAGAGCGCCAGGCAACCCGAGCAGCCGTACTGGGTGGGCTCTGGCGACGAATAGCGGTTTCCCACTAGTGGTTCGGAGCTGGAAGCCGGGGCCTCGGAATGCCTGGCGGCGTCCTTGCACCGCTCACGCTGGCGCTCCATTGTGACCCGGGCGTCCTCGTGGGCCCGGGTCCGGTCGAGCCGGTTACGGAGGTCGCCCGTGCCCCGGGATTTGTTCTGGCCCGGGGCGGTCGACCGGCTCGCGCTAGAGGTCGCACGGTCGGAGGTCCCAGCGCTTGTATGGCCGCCGGCGGTGACCCGGCGGTGGGCGGTGCCTACCAAGTCGGCGATCTCGTTAATCCATCGCCGCCCCCGGCCTCCATCCCCGGCAAATGTCGGGGGGTGGCGCAGGAGGGCTTCCGCCGCCAAGAGGGCTTCCTGCGGTGTCGCCGAATGGAAGTGGAGGCCGCGACGTGCCGTGGGACGGTGCCTTTGTTCGCGCCTTATGGATGAGGCGGCGGCGGAGCCGGCGGGGCACTTGCCGGCCCCCTCCACGAGGGAAGGGGCCGAGGCCGCACTACCAGGCCGCCGCGGGGCGCGCTTTGCCCGCCGGGTACATGCCGTGCGCCCCCAGGAAGGCGAAGAGGAAGAAGGTGGCGGGCTTGCCTCTGGGCTAACGTTGCCCAGCAGGGTGTAGTCGCCGGACTCCTCGTCGGAATCCCGCGGACGATGGCCTCCAGCCATGAAGGGCGTCGGTGTCGGGAACGTCGGCGTCCCACCTGAGGAAGAAAACTCCCCCTACCTGGCGCGCCAGCTGTCGAAGGATGGAACCCCGACGGCGGGAAGTCAGGAGACCCCCCCTTTTGAGATTCGGCCAGGGGAGTAGTTCTTCAGGCGGACACGGCGTCAGACGGATCAGCGCTCGGGCGGGAACAGAGGGGGCCCGAGCTGGAAGGTACAAGGGCTCGGACCGTCCGATCCAGATCCGGACCGTCCGAACCGTTGCGAACTCACGGGAGAGAGAGAGACAGGAGGCGTAGACAGGTTCGGGCCGCCTGGAAGCGCAATACCCTACTCCTGTGTGTATGCTATGTAGTGGATGAATGTGGCTTGGTGTTTACAAGGTGAGCTTAGCCCGCTGGCCGGCGCTAAGGAAGAGAAACAGTCGTCTGAGAATGAGCTAGAGTCGGAGAGCCCGGGGTCTAGTCAGAGTCTGAGCTTGGGGTTCCTAATGCTAAAGCTTGCTTGCCCCTCGGTTCGGTGGCTTGGATCTTCCTTTATAGATTAGGGGAGTCCACAGTGCCAGAATACCGAGAGAGAGCTTTTCCGGTGAGCTCTCTTGTGCACACGTCTGCCTATGACGCCCATGCCGGAGCTGTTGCTGCTGTGGGCGGCTGGAGCACGTGCATGCCAGCAGCCGCCTGTTGCGCCACGCCTGGAGAAGCCCCTGTCGGGTGCTGCGGGCGGCTGGTCTGGTCGCCTGGTTGCCACACACGCCCGGAGGCGGCGCCTCCGGGCACGGGCGACACGCGCCCGGGGCCGGAGGCGGCGCTCCCGGGCGGCACTCGCTGGGGCCGGAGGAGGCGCTCCCGGGCGGCCCGCTCCCGGGCAACACTCGCCCGGGGCCGGAGGCGGCGCGTCCGGGCGCGGGGACGAGCACCCGGGGCCGCGGGCGACGCATCCGGGCACGGACGACCGGCGGGAGACACGGCCTCCCTGCCGGCCGCCGGTCGTGCGGGATATGTCCCCCGGAGGAGCCGATGTGGCCGGAGATCCACGCGTCCCCGCAGGCTGTGGGACCCCCAGTCCCATTTCGCCGACAATCGCATAAACACCCATCGGCTTAACAAGAATAAATCTATCATTATCAATCTAGTAGGTCAAACTTAACTGATGCAACACAGATTAATAATGATAAAAGAACCTTGATGAGCCGATGGATCTAATGCAATCGTGATGGACTATATGATAACTTATCGGCTATACATCCCGATAAGATGCCTGCATAAAATCTATCAACCTAGCAGGAATAACTTATCACTAGCAGTTTAGTAGGTCGGACCTAACCGATGCAGCACAAATTGACGATAAATTACACCCAGTAAGCTAATAAATCTACGCACACGTGATGTGATATATCCACTCGGCCTAAGAGATCAAACTTAACTGATGCAACCATAGACAGAATAGATATACCGTGGTAAGCCGACTACCGTAGATCAGCTAGAATATCAGACCTAACCGAGGAAGTCCTAGCCGATAAGGTAGTAGGGGTAATGAGACTTATCCTCTCGCAAGAGTTCAGACCTAACCGATGCAGCCCGGCTCGAGAAGCAAGAACCCGTCGTAAAGGGTGGCGATGCGCCGAATTTGTATTGATATGAGAGATAGTTTACATGGTCCCTAGGCATACCTATTTATACCCCGAGTTGATACAGTCCTGATCGAATACAAAACAGGAGTTTCCTAACTATAAAAGGAAAATTAACAAGCCCTGATCAGACACGAGATCAAGTTTCATAAAAATTATTAAAGCTACCTAATTTATAGATAAAATAGTTAACTGCCATGCCGTGGTCTTTACGATTCCTTTCCAAATTCGGGCTCTTCTGGATTAGCTTCCATCGGCTGATATAGTCTCTTTCCTTAACCGAACCTGATAACGAACCGTACCAAAATTTGGTGTTAACAATGCTTCAATCTCTCCCTTTTTGGTAATTAATGACAAACACCACATATATAGCGAAAGTATAAATGAAGTTCAATACATGAAGGCAAATCATACAATAGACTCCCCCTAAACATGTGCATGACAATCACAAGAGCCACAACGGCGACGAGAGGAGTTTGCAATATGATTTGCATTCCATCAATTTAAAATGATAGAGCGTGATAAACAACAATAGCTTGAACTTAATCAAAGAAATAGGATAGCTCAAACGAGATAAATTTTGAGTAGCAATAAACTCCAAAGGAGACAAATGAGAGTTTAACTATCCTATTACAACCAAACTGACAAATAACAAAAAGGTCCAATAAGCTTGCCAAGACACATAAATACATAGCATATCCCGAGCTTATCCCATACATAGTATAGACCAACCACCTTAACCTAGTAAATAGCTAAAAAGACTAGACCTTCCCAAAACAAGAAGATAGATCAATTTTCCCCCTTTTTCCTTTGACGAGAACCCCCCCTTCTCTTTCAAGCACGGGTCTCCTAAAAAAAACTCACAATTCTCCCAATTCTCCCCCTTTTGGCATTAATCACCAACAAGGGTTTTCAAACTTGAGGAGGAGGAGATGAAGGCGCATTGTGGGGACGATGGTAGACAACCGGATGGGAGGTCTCTAGAATCCTCATACGTCGCTCCAAGCCATTCATGCAACCTTCAACATGATCAATAGAATTTTGTAAAGTTCCAACATTATCGCGTAAGTCTCTCACTTCTCGAGTCATCTCCTCAAATCCGATATTCAAACGAGTGAAGTTCTCATTTAAGGCATTGAGAGCTCCCATGACCGGATTGAAATACTCCATTGGCTGCATCTCAAAATATGCATATTGAGGAGAGAAGAACTGACCAAAGTCCTGTGGAGGCGGAGGCGGAGGAGGAGGAGGATGATCATCAAAAGAAGGCCCTTGAGGTTGAGCGGAATGAGAAGATTGACCGCTCTCAAAGGATCGCTCGGAGGGAGCATTTGGTGGAAGCCGGGGCCTGTACTCCTTATGGCGAGATGTTCTATTGCCCATTCTTCCACACTTTGCAAGGATAAGCTTCATTATGAATGGATCATAATATATACCTTGTCCAAAGGTGTTCTTTTACATGTCCATCTCTCTAAGAATAAGGTCGGCAACATCAAACCGAGTTCCACTTATGATAGCTTTGATCATGTGCCATCTGATACCACGAATGGCATCCTTGTTGCCACACCTTGGGACAATCGAAGCCTTCACAATCCGGTTGATTACACTTAGCACAGTTCTTAATCCAGTGACGGTTCCAAATGTGCAATGAACACTTGTGTCGTAGAATTGAGTTTGGTCTTGAACAGATATTAGAGAGTAGTGTAGATCAGAGTGAATCTATGTACCCTCAAAATATCTCAACTCCAACACTTCTTGCAACTCTCGCTTAGTTGCCACACATCCAAGCTCTCCACTAATCCACTTTATCTGAGTGAAATCTGCATTTATCCAAATAGTGGAGTAGAACTGACGGATAAGAGTGGGGTCATAATCCTGATGGATAGCAACAAACATGTCAATTCCCACCTCTCGGAAAAGATTTTGCAACCCTTGAAACTCTGAGGTCTTGTTTATCTTTTTCCACACAATGTACTTATGATTAGCAAAGGGCTTGGTGGAAGTGTAGACCTTCTCAAATACTTCCTTTTGAAAGTTTGTGTGGAACCTTGGATCATTGGAGTCATGAGGTCTCTTGAATTGATCATGATCCCTAAGAAGCATGTACTCCGTAGGGTTGTTCAATCGCACTCGAAAGTTAATAGTTGGATCCACTTGAGGAGGCATTGAATTATAGAGCGAAGGAGGTGGAGCAGTTGGGTCACCTCGAGGATAAATAGGTTGTTCCTCATCATCATCCTCATCCTCATCCTCATCTATTTCATGGCCTTCCTCTTCCTCTTCCACCACATAATCCTCATCCATCTCTTCTTCCTCTGATGAAGTGACGGGATCATGATGCTTCTTGGAGCGTCATTCCGTAATTTTCTTGCGAGGAGGAGCCATTGACTGAGAAAGAGACAAAAAAGGATCAGCGAGGATTAGTGTAAAAAAAGATTTGATAATTGGAAGTTATTGTTCAGTCCAGGGGCGGTCAGACCGCATGGACTTGGTCAGTCGGACCGCAGGCCGGTTGGACCGAAGGCATCAGGCTCGTCCGACTGCCACTGATAGATCGAGGTTGCACACTTTCAATCATCAAAAAAATTTTCACATACACAAGAGATGAACTAATATGGCACAAGACTATAGAGAATAGAAGATAAACAAGATAGCCATTGTGCACATATATAGGAGAGGAACAAGAGAACAAACTAACCCTAACCCTAGAAGCATTAAGAGGTGAACGGGATTGAGTTAGATGCAAGGGAGAGGGATTACCACTAGATTGCCAGAAGAAATAGACTTGATTTGCACCAAGAACTCCCCTCTAGAGTTACAAATCGATGAAGCATACTCCCTCCACCTAGGGTTCCAATCCACGGTTTAAAAACATAATCAAATACAAAACCAAACCGTGAAATAGAGAGAGGGAATGGAGGAGAATCACTTGCGGTCCAAACGGAGAAGAAATCCCGGTCCAACCGAGAGGAGGAAGTGGAGAGGAGAGTTAGTTTTGAGGGAGAGAGAGAGAAACGGGTTTGGGGCGAGTTGGGAAAAGAAAAGAGTGATAGAGGAAGAAGGTCGGGTAGAATAAGTAATGGGCGTCCCTGGGCCCCCACCCCGTGGCTCGATCGGACCAGCCCCCCTTAGCCGGTTGGATCGCAGGCATCAGGCCGGTCGGACAGCACATATAGCGCCAGTTGGACCGCCTGTGCCCGATATGCCTGCCTCTAGCCGTTGGATAGGCAGATCCCTGTACACAAAAGGCACAACACAAGGTTTTTAAGAACTCGGGGAAAAACAAGATGACACAAAGGTGCCATTTGAATATGTGAGCTCAAACATTAACAATTTCTATATTGTTGAAATTTACTATGAAATTTGCAACAATTCTCACTTAAGTGCTAGAAATGATCTATTATGGTTTATGGTAGTTTTTGGTTGAATTTCGAAATCAAATGACTTTTGAAGGATTTGATTTTTGAGAGAAGTTTGAATACCAAAAACATTTGAAATAGTCAAGTCTAACATTTTTGTTTTGGAAGCTTTTTCAAAATCTCATTCAAACTCATTTTGGAGATTTAGGGCAATTTGATAAAAAAAAACAAGATTCTAGTTACTTCCAAAAAGTGGTAAGAAGGCATTTTTCTTTAGAATTCATTTTTTTCAAGGTTAAGCTTGGAAAACATATAAGATACCATGTGAAACATTTTCCAAGTGTCGATGTTTTACACCGGCAATAAATATATGGGGCTACTCGGCGGATGAAAACTCGGTGGATTGCAAAGGAACACAGGGAGATTTTATACTGGTTCAGGCCCTCGATGTGAGGTAATACCCTACGTCCAGTTATGGTGTTATTCCTTTGAGGATTTGTGGTGGTGATTCTGGTGAACCAACTCAACCTGCCCTCATGGGGCGCCCTGCCTCCCCTTATATATTGGGGGACAAGGTTACAAGGTAGGAGTCCCCATCGGATTACGACTAGGAGATCTCCCCTTAGAGATATAACGTACCCGACTAGGACTGTATATTCCTTTCTAAGGCTAGGCCCATCCTCTATCCGAGTGGCCCATATGCTTGTCATGAGGTACCCGGGGCCCATGGCACCCACAGTAGCCCCCGAGACCTTCATAGTTGAGTCACAGCTGATGCCGAGTGCTCATCCTCCACGGTGAAGTCTTCCCGAGTGCATTGCTCCCGAGTACTCTTTGTCTGAGTGCTGCTTCTCCCGAGTCCTGCTTCATGTCAGCTGGCAGCGAGGCTATGAAGGGCTCCATGTAGATGTTGGAATAGTGTGCGCCGAATAGGCGCACCTATTAGGTGTAGCCCCCGACTTTGTGCTTAATTGTGAAAACAATTAAACATGAAGTCAAAGATCTTTAACCTCGTAGTCTTTCCCGAGTAGATTACTACTGGTACATGAGACTCTTCGGTATCATGTCAACCGGAATATGATTATAGTCTTGCCAAGTAGGGAACTACTCGTATATAGGACTCTTCGACTTCATGTCAGTCGGAATGTGTGTTTATAGTCTTGCCGAGTAGGATGCTACTCGTATATGGGACTCTTCAGCGTCATGTCAGCTGGAAAATGGGGTGTTTATAGTCTTTCCCGAGTAGTATACTACTCGAAAATTAGACTCGTCGGCATCATGTCAGCCGGAAAAGGTGTTTATAGTCTTTCCCGAGTGGCATCCCATTCGGAAGTTAGACTCTTCAGCTCGTCAGCTGGAAGATTGTTTATAGTCTTTCCCGAGTAGTGCACTACTCGAAGGTTAGACTCATCCGCGTCATGTCAGCGGGAATGAGAATTTTATAGTCTCTCCCGAGTAGTGAACTACTCGAAAGTTAGACTCATCCGTGTCATGTCAACGGGAATGAGAATTTTATAGTCTCTCCCGAGTAGTGAACTACTCGAAAGTTAGACTCATCCGCGTCATGTCAGCGGGAATGAGAATTTTATAGTCTCTCCCGAGTAGTGAACTACTCGAAAGTTAGACTCATCCGCGTCATGTCAGCGGGAATGAGAATTTTATAGTCTCTCCCGAGTAGTGAACTACTCGAAAGTTACTCATCCGCGTCATGTCAGCGGGAATGAGAATTTTATAGTCTCTCCCGAGTAGTGAACTACTCGAAAGTTAGACTCATCCGCGTCATGTCAGCGGGAATGAGAATTTTATAGTCTCTCCCGAGTAGTGAACTACTCGAAAGTTAGACTCATCCGCGTCATGTCAGCGGGAATGAGAATTTTATAGTCTCTCCCGAGTAGTGAACTACTCGAAAGTTAGACTCATCCGCGTCATGTCAGCGGGAATAATGCTGCTCATGGCAACTGGTGGCCACGCATGTAGGCCGAGTACCACTGTATGAAAAATAAATCCATTACGTGGTTAGGTGTACTCGAGAGAGATACCTGCATCTCCAATTTTAATGAAGACCAGCTTGTGATCCTTGTAAGGATGTATCCTCGAGACCTGGTGGATAAGACAGATACCCAAACATATGTGTTTAGCAATAAGGCTCTCATGAAGCATATCTGTTTACCTCATCGGTTCCTGTGGGTAGCACCAGCGCTATAATTTCAACTCAGCCTGCGGGCGGCCCACATGGAGCATGCTACCGTAGGAACTCATATCTAGGTGGCTGCTACCAAATAAGCCAGCCTGAGCCGACCTATCCAGCATAGCTCTAGGGAAGTATCATCCATCGCATGTCAGGATGAGTTTTTTGGTGTTGGTAACCGCAATCAGCCAGAGAAATCCTTATTCGCAAGCCTTTCCGACTTACGTTCTGGATGCAAACTGGTTGCCACGTAAGCCTGAGTGGGTATAATGCAGGATCTGCTTGCCCTCCTCAGGTGTGACACAGTGCATGAGAACTCCGGATGCACTTTGACGATATAAGTCTTCTCTGACTTGGGTAAAGCCGAACAAGGTACCCGAACCTTGCATTAGCAGAGGGTTCGGCTGGCGACCCTCATGGGGCGTACCCTATCCAACAGAATTATAGCCAAGCTAGGCACCCGAACCTTGCATTAGCATAGGATTCGGCTAGCGACCCTCATGGGGCGTACCCAACCTGACAGAACCGTGACCAAATAAGGTACCCGAACCTAGCATTAGCGTAGGATTCGGCTGGCGACCCTCATGGGGCATACCCTATTTAGCCGAGTGGTATACAGCCCCGACTGGCGCCGGGGGCCGATTGTTGGCTCGCATGGAGCGTAGTCGGGGAAGATGACGTCCCGACTGGCGCAAGTACTCGGTGAGTAGCCCTCATGGAGCATCCCGAGTGTATTTTGGCAGACTTGTCCAGCCCCCGAGCGTAGGAGATGGGCTCGCAGCCCTGAGTTCCTGTCACGCGTATCCGGAGCTGGGCCTGCAATATAAAGATATCGGATGAGTAGCATCTGATGATGGAAATAATCACCCGAATAAAATGTATTTTACAATGTATGTAAATACGTGTTCTTCCTCTTTTTGATATTAATTTCCTCGAGTAGTTGACCCCTTACGTTTAAGCACTCTGCCCGACTAGTCATAGCCCCTAGCGTCGGGAGTTGGCTCATGGCTCTTTCCCAGGCACGCGTTTTGGGTGACTTGAGTTCGTCTTACATGGAGCAGAGTTTCACGGATCGAGATTTATGCTACTCGAGTACTTTTGTAATCATTTAAGAGCAAAAACGGAAAAAAGTAAATGCGCAGCTTATACACCTATTAGGTGTAAGCGGCTGTGGCACTAGCAAGGCCGAGTGAGGAGATGTTTATCAGAAAGCGACTTAGCTGTTCGGTATTTGGGAGTGGGGATGCCATCCTCGTGTTTGAGCTTGTGAGCCCCCGAGCATGTCACTTGTTGTTCTGATAATCCTCAGTTGTTGAAGGTCGAAGGCGGTTGTGACCGACTGCACAATGGAGCCGTCTGACTTGCGTTTGCGATTCCCAGCTTTAGTCGGGACCGCGTTGTCGGTGTCGTCCCGTTTCTTCTGTCAGGGTGACTTGTCATCGATGGTCTCGGCAACAGCGTGGGCCGAGTCGGCGTACTTGTTTGCCATGTCGAATAGGGCCTTGACAGAGTTGGGAGGCTTCCGCGTGAATTTGTCGATGAACGAGGTGTCTTTGACTCCTTTTCGAAAGGCGGCGATGACGACCTCATCCTTGACGTTTGGGATTGAGTTCTTCTTCTCAGAAAACCTCTTGATGAAGTCACGAAGAGACTCGTTCTTCCTTTGATGCAACTGATATAAGTCGTACTCGGAAGATGGCCTCTCGTATGTTCCCTGGAAGTTGGCGATGAAGCGTTTCCGGAGTTCTCCCCAGGAGTCGATTGATTGCTTGGGAAGTCCTACTAGCCATGTCCTCGCTGAGTCGGCTAAAGCGACTGGGAGGTAGTTAGCCATGACTTTCTGATTTCCCCCAGCTGCTCGAATCGCCAGAGTGTAGACCGTGAGCCAGGACTCGGGATTAGTCTTGCCATCGTATTTGTTGATGCCTGTGGGCTTGAAACTTGACGGCCAGTCGACTTGTTGTAGCTCCTGAGTGAAGGCCGGTACTCCGTCGTCTTCATGAGGACTCCGACCTCGACTACGGCGGCGAAACCGCTCGTAGTGGAGGCCGAATTGCTCGTTCTCGTCTTCCAGTTGGCGTTGCTCGTCTTCTTCTCGTTTGCGGCGCCGAGCATTAATGTCTTGCTGAAGGTCGCGCCGCAGTCGGTCTCGGAGGTCCTGGCTGTCCCGACGGTCGCTTCGACGTTGCCGGTTGTTGTGGTTGCCGAGTGACGTCTGGCATGACTCCGCGTGCTGCCGACTAGAGCCGGCCGCTCGACGTCGCTTTGAGGTGGATGAGACTGCCATTGGGGATGCCGACCGGTTGGTCGGTATGAGGGTATCTCCCGACTGTTGGTGCTGCTGACATGCAGCAGCGGTAAGTATGGCTTTTATCCTTGCGATCGTCGGGGTGGCCTGATGATCAGGCCCAAGCTGGACTGTGTCCAGTAGGGTTGCAGCGGCCACGATGTTCTGTTGGGGAGTAACGAAGACATCGTGGTCGCCGACTCGGGTTTGGAGGATTTGCTGCTGAGCGGTTTGCTCAGCCTTGCGTAGATCGTCGTTGCGGGCGTGCAGGCGTCTTGCTTCTTCCTCCTGTTGTTCTTGCAGTCGGCAGGCCTCCTCCTCTTGTGGCTCGTGTCGTCGGCATGATTCCTGAATAGGAGTAGAGCCTCTGGATGCCATGAAAATTTCTCGCGGCGGAGTGAAGCTTGCCGAGCTGGTATCCGACTTGGAGTCAGAATCCGACTGGGAGTCGTAGTCCGACTGAGAGTCGTAGTCGGAATAGTTGATGGGGGTGATTACAACTCCGACCTCCCTAGATCCGATCTCGAGCGGCTCGGAGCCGTATCCGAGTCGAACTCCAGGGGATCGGGTTTGCCGCGTCGGATGTAGATTGTAGATATCCGCGGCGTCGCTGAGTCCGAATGGGAAGTTGACGATCTCTTCCCTTCTCGGCCCGATCTCGGCCGGCTCAGAACCGAGTCCGAGTCGAACACTGAAAGGAAGAGTTGTCCCTGGACTCGGGCGTATTGGAGATCGCCGCAGCATGTCGTCGAAGATTGCCGCAGCGTCGTGTGGGCCGACTGGCGCGGAGTCAGCTGGTTCCTCGGCCGGTTGGATCGGGTCCGTGTCGGCCGGGGTGAGATTGCCGATCTGGTCGGCGACGAAGTCAAGGCTTCTGAATGCGATTGTATCTCCGGGGGGGAGTTTGCCGCCGTCGACTTCGGTTGCTGGATCCATCGAGCTTGTAGATGTAGATCGCGCCGAAGCCCCTACCTGGCGCGCCAACTGTCGATGTTTTACACCGGCAATAAATATATGGGGCTACTCGGCGGATGAAAACTCGGTGGATTGCAAAGGAACACAGGGAGATTTTATACTGGTTCAGGCCCTCGATGTGAGGTAATACCCTACGTCCAGTTATGGTGTTATTCCTTTGAGGATTTGTGGTGGTGATTCTGGTGAACCAACTCAACCTGCCCTCATGGGGCGCCCTGCCTCCCCTTATATACTGGGGGACAAGGTTACAAGGTAGGAGTCCCCATCGGATTACGACTAGGAGATCTCCCCTTAGAGATATAACGTACCCGACTAGGACTGTATATTCCTTTCTATACAAGGCGAAGTCTGCCGAATCTAGCTATATCTCTAATTACAAGGCTAGGCCCATCCTCTATCCGAGTGGCCCATATGCTTGTCATGAGGTACCCGGGGCCCATGGCACCCACACCAAGTGGTAAATTTCAACAAACAAAGATTTTCATAAACTTTTGACTTTGGTCAAACTAGACCTTTTTAACACTCTGTTAGCACTTTCATCAATTTGTTCACACTCTAAGGATTGTCTTACACAAATGAGATGTGCAACACTCCCCCTTAATGTGATACTCCCCATTTTCAAAACAAAAAAGAATAACCAATCAAGAGAGACAAAATACACAAAGGCAAAAAGAACCACCACAGACAAACATGATGCAAGTGATCAAGCGATATTTGAGATATTATGACATTTAACTCATTCCTTAAGTTGCAAAAATGGGTTTCATCAAGAGACTTAGTAAAAATATCAGCTAGTTGGTCTTCGGTTCTTATATGGCTTATAATTATGTCACCCTTGGCGACATGATCTTTTAGGAAGTGATGGCGAATATCAATATGCTTGGTTCTTGAGTGTTGGACGGTGTAGGCGAAATAGGACAGGGGGTCCCACATGCCCTGGGGACGCGGGGGTCTTCAGCCACGTCAGTTCCACCAGGGTCCACAATCTACACCAGTGATAGCCGACTACGGTTATTCTCCAGCTAAGAACCTAGAGCCCGGGAACCACCCGGTCCCGAGTGGTTCTCCCCCGACTGGCCCCCGGTCCCGGGAGCCGACTGCCCCGGCCCCGGGCCCTGGGTGCCGACTGCCTCGGTCCCGAGTCCCGGGTGCCGACGGGGGACTCGGCTTCTCCCGACTGAGGCGATCGGCATCGGCTTCCCCCCGGCGGGATCGGCACCTCCCGAGTTGATCGGCTACGGCTTCTCCCGAGTGCCTCTCCTGGATTGGCTTCTTCAGTAGACGGCACCAGTTGACCAACTACCCACATTAACGATGAGGCGACAAGACACGCCTGTCGCCCGCTCCTGTACAGTCAGAACCTTTTTTGACTACGGAGGCTCCTTTCACTGTGCAATCGCCATTCACAGTCAGAGCCTTTTGACTTGAGGCGTGCGCCGTCACGTCTCCCCGCTCCGTCGACCAGACGACCAGACGCCCCATCACATCCTCACCGCTCTACCGCCCGCTGCATACCTGCTCCGGCGTGGGCACAGCAGGTGGGGAGGTGAGCGACCAGACGCTCCACCAACTCCGGCATAGGCTTTGCAGACGGACGGGGGCGACGGGACATTCCTCCAACTCCGGCATGGGCATCGCAGGCAGAGGGGAGGACCGGAGAACTCTCCAGAATCTCCCTCTCTCTCTCTCTCTCTGCGCATATGCAAGCTCGGCGCTGTGGACTCCCCTGGGCTCTATAAAGGAGGATCCATGCCGTAGACGAAGGAAGGCAGCTCAAGCTCCGGCCTTAGACAACAGAGATCTCCTTCTCCTTCCTCGAGTACGGTCGCTGGTAGAACGACCGACGCCACCTCCGGGTTCCCGGTGAGCTTCCGAGCTCTCGGGGTCCTCCTTGTAAACTCCGCTCCACATTCATCTCTCTCTCTCTCATAGTCCAAAACACAGGAGTAGGGTATTACGCTCCGGCGGCCCGAACCTGTATAAATCCCCCCGTCTCTTCCGTGCACCGCGGTTCTTCGCCTTCCGGACTGTCGATCTATCTCCCGCGTGGTCACGATAGATCGGACGGTCCGGACCCGATTAGGACGGTTCGGATCTTTCTGTCTCCAGCTCGGGCCCCTCTGCTTCTGTCCCGAGCGCTGATTCATCTTCTTCCACCCGAAGCCGGCTTCGCCTGAGAACTACTCCCCTGGCCGAATCTCAAAAGGGGGGTCTTCCGACTTCCCGCCGTCGAGGTTTAATCCTCTGACAGCTGGTGCGCCAGGTAGGGGGAGTTTCCTTTTCAGGTGATACGCCGGCGCCTTCGGCACCGACACCCTCCATGGCAGGGGGTCACCGACCGCGGGTCTCGGACGAGGAGTCAGGCGGTTTCACCCCGCCGGACAATGTTAGCCCTGTGACGAGTCCGCCGCATCCCCCTTCATCTTCCCGAGGGCACGCGGCCCGTACCCGACGGACCAGGCGTGCCCCGCAGCGGCCAGGTCCCGCAGCCTCGGCCCCTTCCCTTGCAGAGGGGGCCGGCAGGTGCCCCGCCGGGTCTGCCGCGGCTTCGTCCATGAGGCGCGAACAGGCGCGCCGCACCACGGCGCGCCGCACCACGGCGCGCCGTGAACTCTACTTCCAGACGGCGACGCCGCAAGGAGCCCTCCTCGCAGCAGGAGCCCTCCTGCGCCACCCCCCAGTTTTTACCGGGGGCGGAGGCCGGAGCGGCAGTGCTGGACGAGGTCGCCAACTGATAAGCGCGGCCCATCGCGGGTCGCCACAGACAGCCAGGCAGGGCCGGGAGCACCGGCCGCACGGCTTCTAGTGCGAGCCGGCCTACTGCCCGAACCGGAACCAGCCCGGGACACTCCACCTCGCTTCGCGCCCGGGGCCACAAAAGCCCTGGCGATCTCCGTACCCGGTTAAACCGGATGCGGGACCAAGAGGACGCCCGGGTCACATTGGAGCGACAGCGCGAACGGCGCACTGACGCCGCCAAGCACTCCGAGCCCAGGCCTCCAGCTCCAACTTGCCGACGGAGACCCGTTATCCATCGCCCGAGCCCACGCATTATGGCGGCTCGGGCTGTTTGGCGCTCTCCCCGGTCTCCGGCAGGTCCTTTGGCCGGCAGGTTCCGGCCCAACTTGCCGGAGAAATACGACGGCTCCGTCGACCCTGCGGAGTTTTGCAGATCTATACCACCGCCATCCAGGCGCGGGCGGCGACGAGAGGGTAATGGCGAATTACTTTCCCGTCGCCCTCAAGGCCCAGGCTCGGTCCTGGATGATGAACCTCCCTGAGGGATCATCCGCTCGTGGGAGGGTCTTTGCCACCAGTTCGTGGCAAACTTCCAGGGCACCTTCCCGCGCCCGGCACCGAGGCGACCTCCATGCCCTACGTCAAAGCTGGGACGAGACGCTGAGGCGTTTTCTGCAACGCTTCAGCTAGGTCTGTAATACCATCCTCACATTGCCCCGCACGCGGTCATCCAGCGTTCCGTCGGGCGTGCGCGACCAGCACATGCTCGAGAAGTTGGGCACCCACGACGTCCAAACCACGGCTGAGCTGTTCGGCCTCGCCGACCGTTGCGCCTGCAAGGAGAGGCTCGGGCATGGAACAAACCACGTCCGAGACTCCGGCCAGGGACCCAGTGAGGGCCCAAGTCCTCACGTTCCGCGTCACGCCGGGACAGGAGGAAGCGCCAGAAGGAGGCGGACGGGAACTTCGCCTTGGCGGCGACGAGCGGCCCCCAGTGCGACATGACCCACGGGGACGACAACGGCGGCAAGCGGCCAAAGGCCACGCGAGCGCCGCCCCCACCGGCGGCGGCCCGGAAGTGGTGCTCCGTCCACGAGATAGACCATCACGACCTCACGGAGTGCCACGCCGTCCAGAACCTGGCGGAGCGCACCAAGAAAATCCAGCAGGAGCGGCGGCAGGCCAAACCCGCTCCCGATGCAAAAAAGCCTCTCGAGTTCCAAGAACCCGAGCATATCGTCGCCACCCTCGACGGTGGGGCGCACGCTCACTCCTCGCGCCGTGGCTTCAAGGCCATGAGGCGCGAGCTGTTGGCCGCACCCCGGGCCAGCGACGTCTCGCAAGCTGAAGTGGTCGGGCACCCCGATCACCTTCGGCCCTGCCGACCATCCGGCCCGGGTACCCGGGGAAGGGCAGCTCGCCCTGACTGTCTCCCCCACCATATGTAACGTTAAGGTGGGTCGCGTCCTCGTCGACGGGGGGGTGCCGCCCTCAACATCCTTTCCCCCGAAGTCTTCGAGAAGCTCAAGGCCCCGGGGACGAAGCTCGTGCCCTCGTTGCCCATTATTGGGATTACGAAGGGCCTGACTTGGCCTCTTGGCCAGGTCTCGTTGCCCGTCACCTTCGGTGACCGTGACAACTTCTGCACCGAGCGCGTCATCTTCGACGTCGCCGAGTGCAATCTCCCATACAACGCGGTGCTTGGGCGCCCCGCGTTGGTAAAGTTCATGGCGGTTACGCACTACGCGTACCTAGCGATGAAGCTCCCGAGCCTCGGCCCGATAACTGTCCTCGGGGACGTGAAGGCCGCCCTCTCATGCGCAGAGCAGCGCGCGGCCGACATCACCCCCACAGCTCCCGACCGGCGGCGGCGCGGGACCCTCGCTATCCCATGCCCCCAAGGCGCGCACCGTCGCCAGCGACGTCGAGCCGATCAAGTAAGTCGCCCTCGGCGACGACCCGTCCCGGACCGTTAGGATTGGCGGATCGCTGGACGAGAAATAGGAAAGCGCGCTCATCGCCTTCCTTCGGGCAAATTCCGACGTCTTCGCCTGGCAACCGTCGGACATGCCCGGGGTCCCCAGGGAGGTGATAGAGCACCGCTTGGCCGTCCGCGCGGACTCACGCCCAGTACGGCAGAAGGCACGATGAGAGGCCCCCGAGCGCCAAGCCTTCATCCGCGAGGAGATCGATAAGCTTCTTGCGGCCGGCTTCGTCCGCGAGGTCATCCACCCGGAGTGGCTGGCTAACCCAGTCGTCGTCCCCAAGTCTAACGGGAAGCTGCGTATGTGCGTAGACTACACCGACCTCAACAAGGCTTGCCCAAAGGATCCATTCCCTCTGCCACGCATAGATCAGATAGTCGACTCCACCCGGGTGCGACCTTTTGTGTTTCCTTGATGCTTATGCAGGATATCATCAAATCCGCATGGCAGAGGAGGATGAGGAAAAACTTCTTTCATTACCCCCAGGGGGCTTATTGTTATGTGTGCATGCCTTTTGGGTTGAAGAATGCTGTTCTTATCTTTCCAACGCGCCGTCCGGGTAACCTTTGAACCACAGCTAGGCCCGCAACATGGAGGCCTACGTTGACGATTTGGTGCTGAAGTCGCGCGACCGTGCCACTCTGCTCCACGACCTGGCCGAGACGTTTAGCAACCTTCGATGCACGAGGATGAAGCTGAACCCGGACAAGTGCGTCTTCGGGGTCCCGGCCAGCAAGCTCCTCGGGTTCCTTGTGTCCAGCCGCGGCATTAAAGTGAACCCGGAGAAGATAGCGGCCATCGACCGTATGCGTCTCTTCGACCAGGCTCCGGGAGGCCCAAAGGTTGACCGGGTGCGTGGCCGCACTCGTTCGCTTCATATCCAGGCTAGGGAGCGCGCCCCCTCTATTCAAGCTTCTCAAGAGCACCGGGCGTTTTGCGTGGACGGAGGAGGCCAATCAAGCCCTCGACGAGCTCAAGAGGTATTTAACTACGCCCTGTCCTTGTGCGCCGGCGCCAGACGAGCCCTTGTTGCTCTACATCGTGGCAACCTGCAAGTGGTGAGCGCGGCGCTCGTCGTCGAGCGCCCCTTACCTACCAAGGCGCACCCGGGGCATCCGGGTCCGGCCCACGTGTGCTCCTAGTGGCAAGAATTCGCCCCCTCCCGAAGGAGCCGAGCCCGAGCTCCCGGTCCTGCCAGGCCGGGATCCGGAGCACCAGCAGAGGCCGGTGTACTTCGTCAGGGAAGTACTCCGCGATGCCAAATCACGCTATCCTCAGGCGCAAAAAATGCTCTACGCCTTCTCGTCGCGTCCAGGAAGCTCCGCCACTACTTCCAGGGCACAAGGTATCGGTCGTCACCTCCTCCCCCTCGGCAAATATTGCATAACCGGGAGGGACAGCCGTGCAAGTGGGCGGTCGAACTCGCTGAGTTCGACCTCCACTTCCAGGCGCGCCATGCCATCAAGAGCCAAGTCCTGGCAGACTTCCTCGCGGAATGGACGCCGGGCCCGAGCCGGATCCCGTCTTCGACGACGCATCCGGTCCCCGAGCCGGCCCCGAGCTGCACCTCTGCTGGACAATGAACTTCGACGGCTCCTGCGCCCTGGCAGCCTCCCGCCCCAGCGCCGGGCCGGAGTCGTCCTTGTATCGCCCGCCGAGGATGAGTTCCGCTTCGTCGTCCACCTCAATTTCGGAGCCACCAACAACATGGCCGAGTACGAGGGCTTCTCGCCGGCCTCCGGGCCGCGATCGCCTCGGGGTGCGCCGGTTGTGCGCGCAAGGCGACTCAGCTCGTCATCAAGGTGTCCGGGAGTACCAGACATTGGATCCCAATTGGCGCGTATGTGGACGAGTGCGGAAGCTCGAGCGCCATTTCGACGACCTCAGGCTTCGCCACGTCCCTCGCTGTCGCAACCTCGCCGCCGACGAGCTCTCAAGACTGGCTTCCTCGCAGGCACCGTCCCTCGGGGGTCTTCCAGGAAGCCTCGAGGCTCCCTCGGGCGCTCACCGGGATCTCGGGGGCCGTCCCGAGCCCGGAGCCGAACCAGACACCGCTCCCGGTCCCAGGATTATCCTCGCGGCCGTTACCTGCGTGCCTTCCTGGATGGATGAAATCGGGCATATCTCTTCGAAGCGCATCTCCCCGAAGACGACGCGGAAGCAGAAAGGATCGCCCGCTTGTCTAAACGCTACGTCATGTAGAAGGGACCTTACCGACGCGGCGCAACGGTGTCCTGCTCAAGTGCATTCCGCGTGAAACCGCGCCAAGATCCTCACCGACATCCACGAAGGAGAATGTGGCAATCACGCCGCATTTTTCGATCCCTGGTCGGTAAGGCTTTCCGGCAAGGATTTTATTGGCCCACGGCTTTGCAGGACTCTTCGACCTTGTCCGGCGCTGCCGGCGCCTTGCCAATTTCATGCTAAACAGAGTCACCAGCCGGGCACACAAGCCCTCCAGGTGATCCCCCTGTCCTGGCCCTTCGCGTCTGGGGGACTCGATATCCTCGGCCCCTTTCCCGTGCAGCCGGGGTTATCAACATCTATATGTCGCATCGACAAGTTCACCAATGGCCCGGAGGGCATTCCCCGTGATCAATATCGACAAGCATTCGGCGCTCAAGTTCATCCGGGGATCACCAGTCCGCTTCGGAATCCCTAACCGCATCTATCACCGACAACGGCACGCAGTCACGAGCGAGCTCTTCGGCGAGTACTGCTCCGACGTCGGCATCAAGCTCTGCTTCGCCTCCCCTGCCCATCTGGCTAGCAATGGGCAGGCCGAGCGGGCAAATCCGAGATCCTGCGGAGGCCTCAAGACTAGATCCTACAACGAGCTCAAAAAGCATGGCGTCAAGTGGATCGACGAACTTCCGGCCGCGCTCTGGGCGAACCGTACCACGCCAAGCCGGGCCACTGGGGAGACCCCTTTCTTCCTGGTGTACGGCCGAAGCTTGCTACCGTCGGAGCTGACCTTCGGCTCTCCCCGGGTAGAGCGCTACAGCGACGACCCCGGCCACAACAGCATGTACCTCAACAACCTCGACCTTCCTCGAGGAGCGAAGGCGGCGCCCTCGCTTCGCGCCGCTCTTACCAGCAGTGCCTTAAACGCTATCACCAGCGTAAGGTCCGGGCCCGGTCACTCCAGGTCGGGGACCTAGTCCTCCGCCGTGTTCTCACGCGTGCCGAAGGAATAAACTTTCCCCATGTGGGGAAGGCCCCTTCCTGTGATCGGTTGTTCCCCGGCCGGCTCGGTAAGACTGTCCAGGAGGATGACCCCGCTTCCAACCCCTGGAACATCGAGCATCTTCGCAAGTTTTTATCCATAGGCGCATTTTGTAAGTTGCGGGGTGCTCGGGCAGCGCCGGACTTTCCTAGTCTCAGCGCTGGCGGCGGCCGCCACCATGGTGTCACCATGAATATTTCAAGCATAATTTTCGACTCCAAAATGTCCTTCACCGAAGCATCTCGAGAAGTATCCTCTCCGGAGCGGTTAGCAGACTGAGCTAAGATTTGTGCGGTCGGCACGTCCGACCCCATAAGCGGACGTCCGAATGTCGGCTTAGGACCGGTCCGATTCCGGGAACGGACGGTCCGAATCGACACCAACTCCGGGGCATCTCCCGAGACCAACTCTGGGGCCTGAACCAGACCCGCAGTGTTTCGGCGCAACATCGCCGACGCAGTTGTGCGCCCTAGCGGCGCGACACCCAAGCCACTTCCAAGCCGGGACCCCCCGGGTCCCGTTTCCATATCGCACGACCGGACCCGATATCCCTCCCGGCACATATACCCATATTTAGTCAGGCCCCGTCCCTGGGCTCGAGATAAGCGGGTGGCCCGGGATCCACTTCGGGCCGACACCCTGGCGCACAGGGACTCGCAAAGCGAGTGCGAGCCTGGAACAGATGGCGTCGGGACCAACCTCAACGGCGCGATACCCGGGCAAGCCTGCTAGGCGAGAGCAAGTCCGGCCGAACGTCCCCAGTCACATTCCCAGACGGAGAACTACCATGATCTGGTACCCCATACTTCCACGCTCAGGCCCGGTCCGGTGCCTCGCACATAATGCGCGTGCGCGGGCCATCGCCTTGGGGCCGACACATGGGGCGCAACAGGGCAGCCTGCGCAAAGGGAGGGTGAGCCTAGGAACTGGCGCTCGGCAATCTCAAGGGGGGATACCCGGACACCACACAGGCGAGGGCAATCAGCGGGAATGTCTCCGTAATTAAGCCGGAACACAGATTCCGGTACATATGTACCGGGCCCGGACCTCCGGCGTATACACCCACGTCGTACATACGCTATCCCCCCAGTCGGGCCTCCGGGCAATCTATCGGTAGTCTACATCAGGAATAGACCTGCTCCAGGCAGGATCAGGCAGGCTCCAATCTCGACCGAGGCCGGGGGCCCGACTTATGCGAGCCTGTAGCCCAGGATGGTGCCGGGTCGGACGTCCCGAACACGTCGATTCCCGGGGTTCGGGCATATCTCGTCGGGCGTCTAGATTCCGGGCGGGCTGTCGGTGTCTGGTCGAAGCAGTTTCGCTGACCACCAGTCAAGGCGCGGGTGCTACTGGCCGGCCGACCAGGACGGTCGAGCGGCCGTTCGTGGCCCGGGGCACGAAGTGCCGGACCGGTAGGACGGAAGAGGTCGAGCAACCGCGTAGCGCAAGTCAAGTGCCGCACCTAGGGGCCGGCGTCGTCGAACGCGAGTTGCAGGAATGTCGATGCCTCGGCGTTCGGGGGGAGCAACATCCGTCAGGATGTGTGTAGAGAAAGACGCCTTCTATATCGCTATACGTTAGTGACTCTACATATCACTTAATTTGTATTCTCTTCGCGTTGTATGATCACGAATAGTCCCGGGGGGCAACCGTCGCGTTTCGTGCCGGAGAGCTCCGGGGCAGGCGGTCGTACGGGCGGGCTCGCGGGCCTCATGCGCACCGGTTGTCTTCGCGTGCAGGCTCTCGCTGTCGGATGGGCGCCCTGTATGGCGTTCCCCGACACGGGGCCCGGATACAAGACCGAACAACACATAAAAGGTACCGAAAATATAAACATGATATATATACGTGCAAAACTCTTCTTTTACAAGGACAGGCAAATGAGAGGCAAGCACGAGCCGATCGCCGAAGGAGGCATGTAGGGGGGAGGTCACCGGTGTACAGGAGAACCCGGGCGAACGTCAGAAGGAGCGTCGGTGGGCCTGGAGGGTCTGGCCCGGAAGGGGCGCCGCCATGGCTGTAGCGGAGGGAAACGGCGTCCGGCCCGGCCTCTTCGTCGGTACTCGTTCACCAGAGGCTCGACCGGAGATACGTCGACGAGGAGCGTTGGCTTCTTCGGCGGACGCGGGTGGGCGACAGGAAGATCTTCATCAGGATCGGCATCACAAGACGCTCGCGCGGTGATGGACCTGCTCCGGGCAAGCGCTTCGCACGGCTTCGCGCCCTCGCGAATCGCCAGGTTCTCTCCGCGGCGGCGACCTCACCCCGAGCAAGCGCACGCCGGCCCCGCGCTCTCTGCACCACGCGCCGCGCCTCTCGGGATAATATTTCTCCTCCGCTCCATCTCGGACGGGAGCGGAGAGGTCACGTGACGCAGATTGTGGGGCCTCGATAGACAGACGCGCCTTCTGCTGAGCGATCTCCGCGCCAGCGGGTCGCAGAAGATTCGGTGGCGATCGGTGCGGGTGGAGAGTGCTGCGTCGCCATCCGGGCTCGCTGCCCCGGGGACTAGGCTTCCGGGGTCAAGGCGGCCACGCCGGGCCGCGGAAGACGGACTTAGGCGCCACGGCGTCAAGGTGCTGGCGCGCGTCGGAGGCGCCTGCTAGGGCGTTCTCGGGCCGGGCGAAAGAATCCAAGCAGCGGACAAAGCAGAGTCCGGGATGCCGGGTTTCCTCGCGTGCCGGCGGTCTCATACTCCCGGGTCCAGAGCCGCTCGCAAGCCTGGACGAGCTTCCTTCCGGGAGAGTCTGTCTCTCCCCGCGCGCTCATTTGAACAAGGGCGGCGAAGACCTCGACGGCATGCGGCATTCTGAAGGTGGCTTCCAATCGCGAGCACCTCCGATGCCTCGATCTCCAGGAGGTCAGGCGCAAATACCTCGGTAATAACCTAGGGCGGTAACGCTGGCGCATCGATTTACTTCAGCAAAATAGGGGCCGCGTTTCCACAAGTACCGGTCCCAGAGCGCATCCTCGGACGCACGCGGCGACCGCCCCGCACGTGTGCGGAGGCGCATCAGTATTGGCCCGACTTACCGGCTTCCCGATCTTCTCGTAGTGGGGACATCAGCAGAGTTAGTGACGGCGCTCTGGCATGGCCGCCGCGACTCCATGCTCCCACTAGTCGGGAGGCGGGGCTGAACGTGCAATCTGCCACCTGATGTCGGTCCTGTCAAAACTTTCGTGGCTCGCAGCGCTCCAGGGTCGGCGGCTCGGGCATGGAGAGCCCGGCCTAGAAGACAGATGGAGTAGGGGGGGGGGGGGGGGGGGGGGGGGGGGGGGGGGGGGGGGCGTGGGGCGGGGGGGTGAGTAGAAATGCCCGCCTTCATCGCCATCCGCACAAGGTGCTCGCCGCTGTGAGGAACGCTGCTGGGGGCAGCGATCTCGGGCCATGACTTCCGCGCCTCCTCCGAGACCAAGGTTCGCTCACCATATCTTCTACATATCTTCATATTTAGTCCCGGGCACGGTTCCCAGGCACATATCTTCACAACTGCTCTCTCGCGGGCCCGGGTCCCGGGCATATGCCCATATTTATCCGCACATATCCAGACTATAGCAACAAGTCATAAATCACCAGTTCAGCGAACCCAGGACCCGCGTCCCATCGTTTCTACAAGCTGGCCCTCGTTTCGCCCTGGGGCCTATCGGGAGCAACAGGGCGGGGCCATGTAGGCGAAATAGGACAGGGGTCCACATGCCTGGGGAGCGGGGGTCTTCGCAGGTCGTAACGTTCCACCACGGGTCCACAACCACCAGTGATATGCGCTACGGTTATC